>VWZG01008302.1:1648264-1692909 GCA_013396735.1 Grallaria varia
TTTTTTTTTTTCCCTCGTGGCTTTTTTTCCTCCCCCCTCTGTGGTTAAAAGCCGAGCTGTCCAACCTCTCATTCCTGCCCCTGCCGGGACTTGGCTGTCGCGATGTACAACACGGTGTGGGATATGGACCGCGATGACTCGGACTGGAGGGAAGTGATGATGCCCTATTCCACTGAGCTGATCTTTTATATTGAAATGGACCCTCCAGGTAGGCAGCCGAAGCGTGGGTGCTGCCCCTGCCCGCGGGGTGGGGGCTGCCGTCCACCCCTGCCCTCCCTCCTCCTGCAGACTTTTCCCTTTTAAAATAAAAGGAGAAGGGATGGGGGGAGGGAAATTAATATCGGTAGTTAAACTTTGCGTAAACTTTCCAGGGACTTGAGCTCGCTGTCTCCTGGGCAAAAGGAGGGCGGGGAGGGGGGAGAGGTGGGTGGATAACAGCAATTTATGGTGCCCTTTGGGAGGTGGAAGGAGGCAGGAGGAGGAGAGCTGCTCGCAGCCCCTCTGCCCGAGTCTCCTTTTTTTAAAGCCTTCATTGAAAAGCGTATATTTCGGTTGTGTTCGCTCCTAGAGGAGCGCTTTTATTATCCTCTTCACCTGTGTGCCTTTATGTGCCTGTAACACTTTGATGGTGGTGATTTACCCACCTCCATTCAGTTCAGTTTAATCGCTTTTACACTCTCCGAGACCCTTTTCTCCCCAGCTCTCTTCCAGCATTGACAGATGAGGTGTGTGCTGTCGCTGGGTTTCGGTGCTGGAGGGGTAATACTTGGGAACAGGCTGGAATCCATCCCTGGAGGCACTGTTACTTTGATAACACTTAATAACCTTGCTCGAAAAGGTTTGATGCAACTTTCCCCCCTCGCCCCCCACCCTCCATGGATTGCCAGTGCTGAAAATGGGGAAATGCATTGTTCCTCGCTTGTCTGAAGTTTTCAGATGGGACAGAAAGTTTCTTTTGTGTCTGAAGAGTGAGGAAAGGCTTTTGAGGAGGAGAAGAGGTTGAGTCTTTCTTGCTATGGAATTAAAGTAAGCATAAATGGGTACTGGTGAAACTATCTATACTTGTAAGAGTCAGGCTGAAAGCACTAAGGTAATTGAAGGGGCTTTATCTTCTCAGGTCTCTCATCTGTACAGCCAGAAGATACAGTAAAATATGCACCAAAAATCTTAGCCTGCAGAGAAATTGATAGCAAATAAGTACTTGTAAGTGGTGTCTTCTGTGGGGCATGTACTTTCAAAGTGTTCTTTGCAACCTATGCCTCAATGGTGGCATGTATCTGCAAGTGTGGTTTAGTCTCTTTGTTTCAGCACAGTGAGCTATATTTTTCTCTCTGGAGGTATGTGGTACTTTAATTAAAAAGAGGAGGAGGTGATCATCCTGAGATTTTTGGACCTCGAGGACTTGTTTCCTCTGGTAACAATAATGCTTTAAAAATTGGACAGATCTCAGAAACACAATAGTGGCCGCTACTTGTTAAATTCTTGCATAGCTGACATTACCTATTTTTAGATGTTACTCCTGAAAGTCTGAAATTCAGTCAGAACGTTTGCTTCTGTGAATTTCAAAGGATATCTTTCTTGTAAATGCTTTTGATCCTGACCTTAGTGTTTCTTTGTGCTTGTATCAAGAGAACAAATACCCAAGTCTCGTTGTGGGTGACTTAAAGCAATTGGTGTGGGGTTTTTGTTAAAAAAACATGAAGTCCCTTGAATGGTTTAGTGCAAAGAGGCTGCTAAAAAGGGCTGACCTGACTGAACTGGTCAGAAAACAACTTTCCAGTGTTCCTGCAGAAATTTGGCCATGCAAAATTCTTAGGAAGCCTTACAGAGTTTGCATTAAGAAGCAGCTCTTCTATCATCAATAATGCCAGTACTTCCATCATTGAAACCCTCTTGTCAGGGCTCAAGGCTCTGCACAGTCCAAACACCAGTTCGCAGAAGGACTTAATGTTACAGGCTGATCCCTGGAGTGTTCAGTAACTTTATCTTTCATATTTTTAAACTGGAAGAGCCAGAGCTGGAAATGATGCAGGGGATAATCCCCATGTGTGTGTCCTGATTTCACAGAACTACAACTTTTAAATTGCAGGGTGAGGGAGAGAGAGTGTGGCAGAGGGGGTCTGCTTTCCCCCTGTCCAGAGGTGGGATGGGAAAGCATTTTCTGGTCTGGGATGATAGGTCATCCCTAAGGGGAGCGTGGAGGAATTTATTTGGAAGGCTTAAACATTTGGCGTGCCTTGGGATAAAGTCGCTGTGTTTTCACCGGGTAACATCCACAGCTCCATTTGGCCCACTTCCAACATAAATTTGTGGAGGTTTTTGGTGCAACGATCTCCCGCACAGCAGCGGAGCTCCTGAGAAGCTGAGCGGTGGCAAGATGTTCCCCCAGCAGCACCCGAACCAGCGGTCTGCAGCACAGCTCTTTTGTTCCCAGAACTTGCCTTGGAGAGATCCCTGCTTGGGCTTTATGCCGCGGCACCAGGCACTGGCGAATTCCGGGAGCCAAGTGTCTGGGATCACGCATGACTGCTCGTGATTACATTTTACTGCATCTAAACTTCAGGCAGAAGACAAAAGCAAGGTGAACATAATGTGCGGTGTCACCCGTAACCTCCGAGTCAAGGGTGGGGATACTGTTTCTCGTTAAGGGCCAGTAGACCTTTAATTTGTCTTGGCAGCCTGTCTTAATACCCACCTTAGCGTTACCCAATAATAATGCAGAAATAAAATCTGGTGATGGCAGGCAGCCTGCAGCGCAGCCGGAGCTTCTGTCAGGCCTCAGTGCACCTGCACCAGCTTATCAGTGTGCTCGTGTTTGCTGTTCAGGGCTGTAGGTGTAAATGGATGTTCAGAGCAGGTCCTGAAGCCTCTCTGCTGGAAGGCTTGCTTGAAAGTTCAAAAATAATAATGCCTCTCACACACAAGTTTTCCCCAACTCTACCAGAGGCCGGGCCAGGGCAACAAGGGATTGCAAGCTTCCTTGCTAGCCTTTAATCCATCCTAAACATAGGAGTGGGGCAGTTTTCCCAGGCAGGGTGGTGGAACTAGAGATTTGGCTCTGCCAGCTTCACAAAGCAAAATTCAAAGCAGTGCAACTGACACTGGAGCCATGGTGATGAAAGCCAGCAGGGTGACTCCTGTGACCTAATAGTTTTTCCTTCTGCTTACGTTTTATTTTGCATTTATACATGCATCACTGGCATGAGGTAGGACCTCTTTTTGGCAAATAAAACTGTGTGCAATAAATAATGTTCAGCATCTAAAGACACAACTGGAACCGTCAGTTGCATATAGCTAGCCTAGCTACTCAGCTTTCTAATGATGGATCAAGTATTATGGCCAGAGCAGCATCATGTGCTGGTTCTGGAATTAGGAAACTGTCTGTCAGGGGGTCACTTGCATGTTTGTCCTTCCTGTGGGTCTTGCTGTCTGAAAAGACAAGAAAATAGCTAACTGGACTGAATTTAGTTTTTATTTCAGGTCTGCAAAAAGTTGTTACTGCCAGAAGTTAAGTTTTTGAGCAGGGGATGTCAAATGGACTGCAAAAGTTAGCAGTGCACCTAAAGCACCACTACCTATGTATTGTCTCACTTCTAATTAGTAGGACTAAGTAATGTCTTTCCCTCTGTAGATCTGGGATATATTATCAGTTTTGTTGATGATAAAATGTGTAATCACTGAATACATTTTGTCACAGTTGGATGAAAATCAGTAAAAGTGCTCCACTGGGACTTCTGATACAGATGTCAGCAAAGATATTTGGCTCAACTGCAAATTAGAGGTTAGTTTCAATTGTGTGGATTATTAAGAAAACCACAAGTTTAAAGTAGGCATCCTAATGCAGAACGGGCTCTGTCTGTCTAGGACTAGATAGTACAATAACTGTTTGACCTAAAGCTATAAGAAAGTTGCTTTTTTGGAGCCTATTAGGCACAAATATGACCAACTATGTTTATAATTTGATCCAGCTGTCTTTTTCAAGAGTATTACTTTGCCTTGCCTGATGTGCTGAGACTGGCTGTAACAATGCTGTTGCGGCAAAATCTTTGATAATTAAAGGCGGGGCGGGGGGACAGCAATAATCTATAGGCTGGTTAGTTTAGTCTACTTTGTAAAACGCAGCACTGCCAGTGTATGAGTGAGAAGAGTGTTCAAGGGGAAAACTGTATTTATTCATTATAGTTTCTATTTTCTTCTCATATATAATTTGACAACCCCTATTTTAGGGGAACGAGACTATAATTGTAATTCGGAAAACACAGGGTTCTGAGCTCAAGGGCAGTGTTTACTGGGATACCAGGCGTGCTGTATCATTATCAATGTTATAGTGGAAATGGAATGTGGCTTCTCAATTAGGGTGTGTGGTACACAGTAGCCAGATGTAGGTGAACACTGCTTGTCGATGCCTGACTAGTTTTCCAGTGGGAGAACAGATGCAAATTTTAATAGTATTTTTACTATTGTCCTTCAGCTTATCTGAGCTGACTCCAGAAGCTTATCAAAGAAAAGTTCTGCTCTTGCACATCTTTAAAAAAAAAAAAAAAGGTAGATCTACTAGTGCATGTGATCAAGACAACAGCACTGTAGCTGCAACTGTCTCTTCTGCAAATTTAAGTCTTGCTGAAAATCACATTTCCAAAAAAGCAGATGTTTAGGATTGAGAGTTTCCTTATTACAGAAGGGAAGTTTGTGCAGGCTGGTTTGGAGTAGTAAATAAGGCTCAAACACTTGTATTCTGCACGTCCTGGAAATGGTTCGAATTGGAGTCTCAGCTCCTGTGAGAACAGTGATGTGAAATGCTTGTATTCTGCTGTTGTTACACCTAGATTTCTCTACTGGGCCTTTCACTTAATGACTGCTGTAACCATTTTTTATTTCTGATTGCATTTCAGGCTTGCTTTTGCATTCCTTGCATTTCGTTTTCATTTTGATGGCTCTAACTGTTAAAGAATATCACTCATCAGCTTTCAATTAAATACATGAACACAAAAAATAGCATCATTGATATAAAGTGAAATGATGTTTTGCTTGAGATGAGAGAGCCTGCTTTAAAAGGCTGACATTTGTGTTTATCAGTAGGCTTTCAGAGGATGTAGAAATATTTGGGGAGGAAAAGCTTGCTGAAGGGAGTTGTTCAGTTCTATGTTAAGTAAAGCTATAGGCTTATGCAAACTAAAACAGGAGGGAAGATTCTGAGAAGAAATCAAGCTCTTCAACACATGTTTGAAGGCAAACTTGCAGCAAATGTTATTTTTGCAGGTGTTCTTCCCAACAACTGTGTGTCTCGCATGATGCTTGTACCTGACAGGAGCTAACTGTGCATCTGTCTCACCTCTTTAAAAGGAGAAAGCTCTTCCTGGACTTTGCTCTAGAGGCAACTGCTTTCCCAAGCAGTAGAGTTGACTCCTGTCTTTGCCACTGCCTGCATGATATCTTATTCCAGACTGAAGCTGTTTGGGCCTATCTTTGCTCTACAGCTTGGGAAAACAGAGGCATAGCTGGTCATACACATCTGCGCCCAGCACTGAAAGCAGTTGGGTGCCTTACATCACCTCATTTGGTTGTTCAGTGAGTCACCTTTTGGGCAGAGAAATAGAGACGCATAAAGAATACTTTTATCAGCATGCTCTGTGTGTTTTAAAGCTTAGGCTTTATTATTGTCAAAAAGACTGTTAACTATGTTGAAACAGGTTACTGTAAAACTTTGGCCCCATTAAAGCAAAAGGTGTGTTCTAGCTGGATTTTTTGGAAACTCATTTTTGTAAAGTAGGTTGCTGAGTAATGCTTAAAGAACAGTCTCTGCTCCTGGACTAAACACCCCTATGGAAATGAGTCAGATTGTCTTTTTTTCTGCTGCTTTTTTATCTCATTTCTTCTGACAGGTTAAAGTATGCACAATAGCTAAGTAAGCAAGAATTCACTTCTCCACATTATCTAAACTGAGTCCCCAAACAGTGTGAGGGGCTGTAACTTCTTTAGAATGTATTTTCATTGTCCTTCATCTTTGCTATGTCCTCCACTCAACAGACAAAGATTTTGCAATGTTTCGGTGAATATATTTCAGTACCTAAAGTTGTTCTAGTTTTGAAGAGAAGCATCTGTATAAAGGGAGTTTTATAAGGATTTATACAGTTCAAAAAAGGCAAAGTGCAAGCGCTCCCTCTTGTAGCCCTTTCCAAAAAGGACTCCAGCTGCCCTGCTGGACACTGACCAACTGCCTGGTGAATCCTGATGCAGAAGCACAGTGTGCTCTGAAGCTTTCCTGTGGCTGAACAGGATCCAGGTTCTTCTCTGGCTTTGAGTTCCTTCCATCCTGAGCATTTTGCAAAAGGAGATGAAATACTTCAACTGCTTCAGCCTATGACTGCTTCTAGCATTCACCCAGACACTATCAGTTTTTGTGAACTGGAAAAACATTATTTTAGTGATAGTTCATAGGAATGTTACTTCTAAAATCGTGTATCCCTGAAGCTGACACATGGTTATCTAGAAAATGCTTGAAAACCGTTATATTTCTCAGCACAAAAATTTGTGGGCTTGGAAGAATTAAAAAAATATCAATCCATTCCTTACCCCCTTAGTATTGTTTGCTCTTTCACTACAGACAAACCAGACTTTTGGTTGTGTCACTTTGGGACTCTTGTAAATCATGTCTGTTTTCCCCTTCCAAACATAAACCTCCTGTTTCCTTTCATTGGCTGCTCCTTACTCTCTGTTCCTTTCCTCCTCTAACCCTTGAAAGAAGAAAATCCACTGGAGCCATTTCTTCAGGTTTTTACCTTCTCTAGCCTTATCCTAACTTTCAGTCTCTGTAGTCCCTCAAATCTGATGCTGCACACAATGGTCTTTTCTTTTGGAGGAATTATTTCCTTCCTTGCACTATTCTGTGTAGTCAACTTGGGGACACTGTCAGAATCCACATCATTGGCACTCCAGGAACTGCTCCCTGGTGTCAAATTAGAAGTCTTCAGTGTTTGTGGCCTCTTTACTCTGATTCATCTCCTGTTTCCAAAAGCATCTCTTGAAGGACACATGGAAGCTTAACTGAATGAGATGAATGTTTAAGATCCTTTCCATTTGGAAGGGTACAGTACAGCCTCACTCATAAGTTCTCAGACAGTCAAAGAAGTCAAGCTGCCACTGTGAAATGGATTTTGTTAAAATATTTTGATGATCACCATGTACTGAGTAAGGAGATTGAATCCTCTTGTGTTACACCTTCAGATGTGAGCACGAGCAGTGGCCAGGCTTGACTACTCCATGTCTGCTCTGTATCCCCCCTTCTGCTGTGGGTGCTCTGTAGGAACACACAGGTTGGGACTTCTGCCTCAGTGGAGCTTCCTTCAATATCGCTGTTCTTAAAGATGATGCGTGACAAAATGTACATCTGATTTCCTCTGAATGCTTTTCTACCTTCAAACTTCTTCTGGAGTGTTGATTTAAAAACACACCTTTTGATCTTGAATTAGATGGCTCACTGTTAGTAATTTAGGCAGTGTTGAAATATTTGTACTTTGGGAACTAGGAAAGGGTTTCACATAGCACAAGGACAGGTACTGTGTGAGGAACAATTTTACATACTGCTCTGAAAGATTGGAGCTAGTGGTAAGCTGAAATAAAATGCTGCTTCGAGCAGCAAGAATCATCTGTATTTGCAGCTGTATTATTATTATTTTTAAGTAGTCTCTTATGCAGCAAATGTCTCAGTAGCACCAATTATTTCTATGAATTGGTTCTCCTGTGAGGTTTGTACCTGACATCTGGATGAATGGTTAGTCTTTGAAATATCTAGGGGAAAAAACCTTGGGCTGTTTTTGTTTAAAGTATTTATTATTTTAAATTAATTATTATTTTTAATGGCTTTTTCTTTTGGCTTCAGTTTGTCTCCTAGCCATAGTGTGTCACTGCTTGGGTCTGTTTCTTTCACAGTGAACAGCCAGTTCTTAGTTCTTGATCACTGTAATTCTCTGCTTATTCTGAATTTTTTCCTTACGCTTATTCAAAAATCTATTCCCATGTATTGACCAAAGAGTACTTTTTTAATAGCAGTTTGAAGACTCTGCCTGTGGAGGGGTAGAAAACATATTGTGATATTTCTTCTGTGAAGGCAGATGAGCTGCTTTAGTAAGCAAAAAGGAGAATATATTGGCTTCTTGCACTTTATATATACTTTCATCAGACAGTCTTCTAGACCTGACATTGGATACTGTAAAGTACAATGTTCTTGTAGAATGTCATATTTTCATGGCAATAAAATATCTGTTATGGGCTTTCATCCAGAGTTGGTAAAAGCCTGGACCTACTGTATGTGTGATAAAGCTATTCCTTCCTGAACTTAGCTGGGCATGTGGTGCTGGGCAGTGACAGTCTTTGAGTGATGGTACATTGCAAAAGTTCCAAAGGCCATGCAGCTTATTGAGAATGTGCTAATTATGCTTGGTAGGTAAAAGAGGGCTTATCCTTTCTGTTGTCCTCATGTTAATTTTGGGAGAGTCACCTCAGTTCTGTTCATCATGGAACCTCTGACAGTGCCGTAGCTTTGCAGCTGTTACACTGTGGTCTGGGGTGGAAGGAAAACCATTTCTCACTGGGCAGTGAAAATAATTGGAAAGCTGAAGTTTCTTGGCTTTGCAACTTCATGCGAAGGCTGGAATGAAGGGGAGGAGCTGTCTTGTAGTTACAGAAGTCAAAGATCCCCTTGTCATCTGACTGTGAGCATCTTCTGCTGCTTCTATCGCAGCCAATAAAGTAAGAGGCCTTGCAAAACAGTGAGGGATTCTTTTGACATGCCCGAAAGAACGCTGAATTTGAGCCAGCCTCTTCAGACACTGTTGTTGTCCACCATTCTGCAGGTGTCCCACAGCAGATAATTTTTTAACATGTGCAGTAGCTGTGGATGCTTGTGAGGAACGGAGTGCAGCAGAAGCCTGGCAGGCTTTAGGAGGTGAAACTGTGATTGGGAGGTGTGGGAGAGGGCTGGATAGCTGGGGAGTTTTCAAACAAAACAGATCTTTATCAAAAAAGCCAATTAATCAAAACTGAAATATTTCTTAAAGGTGTTGTTTTTTATGAAAGTTCACAGAAACACAAGCAAAGCTATAATGGGAGTGTTTTCATTGGAAGCCTGTCTGGCTTTCTGCCGACTTGTCTGCTGTTTTCTGTAATGAGATATTGAAAGACCTCGATTCTTTGAATATGTCTTACTCTTTGGCATCTTGCCTGTTTTGGGGGAGGAGAGCAAAAATGTGAGCATGCCGGAGGTTCTGTGGCCAGCAGTAACACGGTTGAGTAGCTTCCCCCTCCATCCCCGGCGGAGCTGTCCGTGTGCGTGAGCTGCCCTTTGAGGAAGGGCAGCCTCGAAGGGCATCGGTGCTCAGTGCTCTGTGAGAGGGGTCTTGGCAAGAGAACTGACGAGCTGAGATGTGGAGCTGCCAAGATAATTTACCTGCCAGCGGTGGGGAATGAGCTGCTGTCAGCAGGTGCGCACGACCCTCCTCTTTGGCATCTGGAAAGCCTCTCCAAAAGCACCGTGCCCGACTGCACTGGTGGGCACGTGTAGTGCGGTTTCATGGAGATGGCGCGCAAAAAGAACCTTTGTTCAGTACATGCTTTTTTCTCAGCTGTCTTTGAGCAGTTCGCATGCAACAGGGACAAGTATAGGACTCCCGAGGGAGGGAAAGGTTTTGAGGCTTTGCCTGAAAAGTGTTAGAGAAGTTGAGAAGAGTGTTTGAGAAATTGAGTAAGACTACAGAGGGCAATTAAAGATTGGAGAGATTTTTTTCTTTTCAGAAAAGCTAGCCTACATTTTCATTCCAAGTCTTCATCTATATCTCCAAAGGGAAAACCCTTCTCTCCTCAAGGACTTTGTCACTAAAATGTTAGCTGGCCTAACCACAGATAACTTGCATGTTTCCACAGTAATGACACTTTGTAGAGCTTTATATTACAGTTTGCAGGGTATCTACTGTACATCAGCCTTTTTGAAGCTGAGTAACTGTCTTGGAAATCCTCTGATCTATTTTCAGCTTGTCACAATGTGGAGAGAGAGTAGATTGAGAGCATCAGAAAGAAAGGTAGTAAACAAGCTCGTAGAAGTGCTGAGGGACTTAAAATTGACTTTATCAGAGTACTTGGTAGTTGTGATTATTTGTAACAGTAAGGTAGAGTTAATGTTGCATTTAAACTTGCTTTGCTTTTAAGTATCTAGCCTGTAGCTCTTGGAAAATACTGGAAGAAATAAGTTGTGGAGTTTAATTCTTAGACTAAGTGGCATCTGCCTTAAAACTGGAAATTAGAGTTTAATTAACTGGCAGGTTGATCTGGTATGCAAATACTGCAGCCAGGGAAGAAAGAGGCTGCTTGACTGGGTGCTCTGTGGGATGTAGCACTTGGAGTCCCAAGGCATTCATCTTTTTCATTTCTGAATTGATGCCATTGAAATCTGTCACACATAGGGTTCAGTGGCTCTTCTATCATGTAAACTTGTAACATTTTTTTATTCAAAACCTGACTGGGGAAAGCGTGTACCTCATGGAAGTCACGGTCTACTTTGCCAAAGTTAAATTTGAGTTTAATACAGCCTATGATTTTTTTACAAGAGACTGAACTTCAGATTTTTGCCAGTTTTCTTCGATAGTCTTGGTGTTGGAGGTGGTTTGAATTTCAGGGAATCCAGTCAGTTAAGTCTTGAGTTGCCTTCTCAAAAAAGAGTTCTATGTCACCGAGAGAGCATCACAAAGCTACCTGGGCAGAGCCTGATCACTAGGCTTTTCTCTCCGAGGACCTGCGTGGCCGCTCTGTGGAGCTGCTCGGCCAAAGGTACCTGCTGGAGCTGGCACAGCAGCCCCTGATTCCTGACGTCAGCAACATCGATCCTGGGCCCCAAGCACAGTGGCTGCCATCGCCTCCACGCCATCGCCGGCTCCTTTCGATTTCCCTGTTCTAAGGGACACTGAGCTGGGATTGGGATTTAGCTCAATCTAGGCTGCCTGGGGAAGCTAGGAAGGGAGAACTAGAGTTGCTGAAGAAATTAAAACCAGATATGCCCATGAATGCGTGAGGGAGAGACAGTGTGTTCTCATTGCTGCATGGCAACTGGCATGCGGGCACTGGAGGCTGAACCTGATCCTTGGAATGTGCCTTATAATGGAGTGGAAGGGTCCAGCTGAGCTGTCACCTTTTGGGATTTGGAAAGATCTGTGCTCTAAAGCTGTCTTGGAGACGTGGCAGGGGAAAGATGCTTCTGTATCTGCTGCTAACAGCAAGTTCTTTATGAGAACAGATAGGTCCGTTGTGCTGTTAATCACTTGTGATCAATGTTCTTTCTCTCTCAGGAAAAAGGGAGGCAAGAAACCATCAGGATCGTTCACTTTAATCAGAGCTTGTTTTGAGATAAAGTAAGATTGTGCCTGTGGCTAGATCAGAATTAGGCTCGGTGACATGGAAAGAAACACGGCTGCTCTTGGAAGCATTTCTGTTGACTTCAATCCAGCCTTATTTTACTTTACTCTAGGATTTTAGCTCTCTAATGTTCATCAAGTAAAGTATATAAAATTGGATTATTTTGAATTTAAATCAAAACCTATGGACTCTTTGAGGCTCTCTGTAGCTTCTCCTAGAAACATCACAAGAGTTTTCCCAACAAGGTTGTTAGTACTGTCTAGGTACTAGTAAAAACTATTTTAGGATGCCTTTTTTAGCAACCCACAGGTCCAATGTTATGAGAGCAGCAATACAGTGAATGCTGTTCCACTGCAGTAGAGTTGCCATGCTATTACAAAATATTCCCCTTGTGTCATCACAGGGTTTGGACTGTGAGGTTTAAACTACCTTTGTGTCAGTTCTCCATTTGTGCAAGCTACAGTGCATGGGCTGAGAGGGTAGCCATGAAATGCTGAGATGAATGGGCATGTTGGTCTACAGGGTAAAGCAATAGCAGGGGCCTGGTTCTATATCCAGTCCAGGGGAAAATCTCAAAGACGCGAAAGTATTGAAAGTAAAGAATTAGATACATAGCTCTCTTGGAAACAGGATCCACCATTGCAAATAGTTTTGTATTTTTGAAATGTGCAAGCTATTAAAAAGCATTTTTCAAAAGTCTATTTTGTAAAGGACTGGCTTCCATGAGTCAGGTTTTACAGGAACTGGTCCAAGCCTTATTCTTCTCCCAGAAAGAATTTCCTTCCAGTTTTCTCATGCAGAATAAAGTTCTGCAGACATCGCCCCCGATAGTGAGACTTGGTATCTGCCTTTTAGGGGAAAGGACAAACTCCCACCTGTAGTAAGGACACTTGGTGTGATGTCTAGTGTTCTGTGTCCAAACTCCTGTTCCTTACCTTTCTGCTCTTTGTTAGGTTTGCTTTTCTGTGCCCAGTGCTTTGGAGTGAGCTAAAAAGCTGATAAATAATTCCACAGTATACAAAGGAGCAAGACTTAATCTCACAAGGAGGGCTAGAGAACTATTCAAGTACTCTAGAGACTACTTGAAAGCCTCTTCTGGAAAGCCCCTATTACTAGTGTAAAACAGGCTTTTACACTGTAAAATACCTTGAAGTTTTTGATATGTCCAAGCCTTAATTTGAAAGACCCAGTGAAATAGTCGCTGGTGCTGGTACGGTTTTCTAAGGTCTCTCTGCACTGTTGTATGTTTTTAGGTGAATCTTCATGTGTTTGCTAATGACTCAGAATCTACAAAAGATTCTCAAGTAGATCACAACAGATTTTTCTGAGCCTGGATTTACTGCCTTGTGTAGACACTGATGAGACTCAGAACGGCTGCAACTCTCCTGTCTCAGATGTGAGGAGGGAGGACCTGAAGACGTTTTCTAATTCAGGAACTTTGGGAGAGATAGAACAGCACAATGAATACAATTGACTCTACAGGCTTAGCCTGGGTATATGTTCCTATGACCTTGGATGGGGCTGGGACCTTCAAGCAAAGTAGAGTTAGAACCATCTTACTCTCAATGGTGCTTTGTACAAACACTTGTGTGCTCCATAAACAACTGTAGTAGTTGAGCTAGGAATAACCGAAGCTTCCTAACCAGGAAGCTACTTCATTGAATCCGAAGGTTTTCACCTTCCTTTTACAACAAGACCTGTTATTGCCTCACTAGATGTGTGCACACCTGAAAGTTCCCAGCTCACCCCATAAAAAGAACCTGTATGCTACGGTTTAATGCTCAGTCCCACAAAATGAATGCTGCTATCTGAATCAGGTGTTTGGTCAGCAACCCCAGGGTGCAAACGTCTGGGTCAAGGTTCAGATTTAGTTTAGATTGGCTCAATTAAAGCATCTACTGGTTTGTCTGAGAACACTGAAGTTACTGTGTTGGATATTCAACATGAAATGGTGTTTGGAACTGCAGTTGGAAGCCTGTTTTCTCTTCTTTAATGTGGGAGGTGTGGCTCGGAGGTGAGCAGATGGATGGTGCCAAGTAGCACACCTCTCAGCACTAAGCCATTCCGTGCTGAAGCTAGAGATCAAAATCTTCTTTCTGCTCCCTTTGTTTGTGTTTCTGCGTGTACACTGGGATTGTGTGCATCTGAAAGATGGCTATTGTCAGTGTGTCAGGCCTGCTCACTGATGCTTGTGTGATCTGATGGCAAGGGCACAGGGCTGGGAACACAGATGTTCAGGGTCTGGCTTAAAAACGTGCTAGCAGCAAATCAATGTGTGTAGCTGCTTTCTTACTCTGAATTCAAATGTGATCATTCCCACTCTAAAATAGTCTCATGAAATGCCTAAAACATGCTCATTTTCAGTGTCAATGTTCATTCAGTCCTTGCAAAGCAGGGGCCTAAACGACAAACCTAGTATGAAACATGAACCTTTGGTCTTTGATGGGTATGCCAGTGTTTTTCCCTCTGAAGAAGGGTACACCTGTTTGCTCTTGTGGGTTGGCATAAGGACTGGTGATGCCTGAGCAACTGGACTTTTTCCACAGTGGTGCCCAGTGCTCTCCAGGCTGTGGCTTTCAAACACAATACACCTTTGTCATTTGTTTGGAGATTTAGGCGGCACCTGCCCTTGTAGCTGTGCCTGCGCCAGTCTTCCTTTTAACAAAAACCCATGTTTCCTCATACTCTTTCCTATTCTCCTCCCTCAAGCGTTTGGTTTGATACTGGGAAATCTGGGATCACAGTGGAAGTGTTTACTTCAGAATTCCTTCAAAATTACAAATTCCTTTTGGTTTGAGAGAGCTTGAAAGTCAAGTTCAAAACCACACATTTTCTCTTATTTTTTTTACTGGCAGGTTTCATTAACAGTTTAGTGATTCTCTCCTGTTTACCTTTTGTTAATCTGTTTTTCATTTTCAGCTCTTCCTCCAAAGCCCCCCAAACCAATGACTCCAGTCAACACGAATGGAATAAAGGACAATTCCGGTTTCTCTCTGCAGGAAGCGGAATGGTACTGGGGGGACATCTCAAGGTAAGCAATATTGCTAGAATATATTAATTAAAATGTATATTAATATATGTTGTTAAAATAGATTAAGCCTGCTACAATTCAAGATTAAAAGAACATGCCTATTTCAGGCAGCATTTTACAGGAGGGGCACACTTCAGGACTCTACTTGGCAAAGCACCCAAGTGAAAGTATTCAGCTGTATTCAGGACATTTAAGTTGTTGGTCTTCTGGTGCAGATGTTGCCAGTCTTGGTGACAGTTATTTTTGGGTTTCGAAATTTGTCCAGACACACAGTGTTTTAAAAGGAGAAAAATCTGAATCTGCTATTATATCTACTAAGGTATTGTAAACATAGAGTACTGGAATGCATGCAGGTCACAAAAGTTTTGGTATAAAACCAAAATTTCAGTATAAAAGAAATTGCATTCTTATTTTTAGTTTCTTTGACATTCGTTTAAAATTGCATCAGTATTGATTTCTATTACATAATGGTATAAAAAATAGCTCTTAAAAATGCTAACCATCACCAGCTATACTGAGCAGATGATAGAGACACAAATAAACTAAGCTTTACCTCTTAAGAAAACCCTTTTCTATGCACTTGAGAAAATAGATGGCTTGGGTTAGGGTCAGAAAATGAAGGACCAGATTTATATACTTGCATAAAAGAACTGAAGTGTTCAGTCATCTCTTTCCCTCTTAAGGCACTTCTGAAGAGTCTAGAATTTGGAACTGTAAAAGGAAAGGCAAGCGTGCCTGGGAGTGTGATCAGAAATTGCTCAAACTTGTGCACATAATAAGTTGAAGCACTTTGGCAGATAGAGGCAAGAAGAGCTTGTTTGCTACATTAGCTTATTGATGTTCTGAGAAGGGAAATAGAGTTTTCATATCTTCATTGTACCACCCTTATCATTTTATATAGTAAACCTGTATAGATCTTGCTTTTGAAGGGCCTCAGCAGAGATTTTTTGTTTTGTTAATTTTAAATTGAAGTAGAGTGTCAAAAACTGATCACAAAGCCCACTAGGCATAGTTGGGTTAAAACTGCTTGATATTGGTATCAGTTTATTGACTGTGGATTTGTTCCTCAATTAACAGTGCACACAATGGCAGAAGCTAATGCATAGCAAATCACATTGAAGTGGCTTTATTAAATTAAAACATGGCACGCATGCATGTAAAGATGGAATTGTTTATGACCCTGATTTGGCAGCCAGCAGGTACAGGTTGCGTTGGGCTACCTGGACAGGAGCAGTGTTTTTCAGTCAAGAACTTGTGCTGGAAATTTTGTCATGAGCTCCAGGGTGCAACGTGCAAGCATAAGCCCAAATCCATAGATCATACCTATCAATTAAAACAAAAGAAGGTTGTTTGGGTTGACTGGCTCCAATCTGTAAAATGGTCAGAGAAGAGTAAGCAGAATGCACGTGAAACTTCATCGGAGTCTGTTTTACTAACAGAATAGTTTTCAAGTAGCGAAATCAAACCTAAGGCTATTCTGTAATAATACTTTTGTTCCTTACTATTTGAACAAAAAAAACTGCTGATGATTCTGCTTTGTAAGATTCAACTAAGCTTCCTACAGCACTGAGAGAATGTTGAGGCTACATGGGAAACTTTAGTTTCCAAATGATTGTATTTAAAAGTGCTTAGTGCTTCTAAAAGCTTTGAGAGAGCTGTTATAAAGTGAAATATATTATCTGAGTGATATGCTCAAACCTGGCAAGATGCTTATCTCTTCAGCTGAAATAATTTTCTTAATGCTTACTGGTACTTACTTTCACTAAAAGATTTCTTGGTTTAGCTTAAAGCTCTGGACTGAGTATCCTTTTGCCTCAGTTGTAAATAAGGAAACATGGCACTGAAGCTGTAAGGGTTGTAGTGCTTTAAAACGGCTGTAAATAAGATCAGAGTTAAGCCAATAAAGAGCCTCTTGAGAATAAAACTGTGCTAAACTCTAGGCACCTTTGAGCTGTGATGTTAGAGACCATCTCTTAGGAGGTCAGGACTGGCTTCTCAAAGGGCACCTGTTCCAGTGTGGACTTTAAAGACCTGAGCAGATTACAGGGAAAGGTTGTGAACTGAGTCACAGCTGCTGCTGTTGTTTAAACAGAGACGTCTTCCAAGGTGGCAGTTGACTGTAGCTGCTTTTCTTTAGTACAGCTGCACAAGTTGAGACTTGCTTTAGGTGGCCTGGGCATCAAAGAAGATTGAACTATGCATGCTGATGTTACTGACTTCCAGTGTTTTACCTGTGCCAAAGATGATTATGTGCTTAGTGTTTCTAATTTCACCTTCCTTTCTGTTCTCCAGGGAAGAAGTAAATGACAAATTACGAGACATGCCAGATGGAACATTCCTGGTGCGCGACGCATCAACCAAGATGCAGGGGGACTACACTCTGACATTACGGTGAGCTCTGAGCACTTGTGGTCCACACAGTAAAACCCTGAGTAGCTGTTGCTGTACTAGTGACAGCCATGCCTGTGTAAAGCTCACATGGCTCAAGTTGAGAGATGTTCCCAGTACTGCACGTCACAGAATAAGCAAATAAATAGCCAGGTCTGACAGTCAATTCTGTTCTATGCATTGAATCCTGTCCCTCACTAAACACTCAGGATCTGCATGTAGATGAAATGTAACTTGGGGATGAGAGCTGCTCAGGAGTGCTTCATAGTTTCAGAACAGCTGAGGTAAAAGGTATTTGTAAGCTAGGGCTTTGAATAATGGGATAGTGTTGAATATCCCATCAGCGTGGAACTCTGGAAAACCAAACACAGTATCTTTGTAAAAGAATACCTTGTGCTTTCTGATCTAAAGTTTAGGAAATACTGAATTGGAGCCATGTTCTTTTCTTCATTAAAATTGTCTGCAAGTGGCAGGTTTCCCAGAACTGCCCCAGCCGTGTCTACTGCAGTTAGGCAGCAGACCTCACGTGACTGGCTCTGGTGCCTTGCCCGGCCTGCCCAGCCACTTGCCTCGGCCAGGCTCCCAAGATTGGTTGTTAGAGGCCAGCAGGCGAGGCACGTAAGCCATGCCTCTGTAGCACACCTTTGGGAGTTACTGTGATATAGCAGATATTTGATCTTGCCGTGAAATTCCGTTGCCTTAATGGCAGGTTTGACCCCAAGGGTGTAGTTAAAATTCTGCCTTCTGACATAAAGTTGACAGCATGTGCACTAAGGTTTGTCATGATTTTTTCCTTTTGCTGAATGCAGATGTCTTAAGGAACCAAAATTGTGAGTGCAGGAAGAACAAGATAGTGTCTAAACAGTCTGTTGGTGTTAAAAAAGGAAGAATTAGAGCTATATTTGTGGAAACCACTAGATCATATAAATCTGAATAATATAAACTCCTGAACTTACAGCCATCTTGTAATCCTCAAAGGATTTTGCTTGGGTTCATGTATCCTGTATCAGCATCCATAACTCAAAAGACTCGTTAATAATTGTATAAATCTATACTCAGTTGTGTACTATTAGTGACCCCAAATTGCAGGAAATTATGGGTTTAGGTTTTCTTATGGCTCCTTTATTCAGCCTTCAGCATCCTCTTTCTTTTCCTTGCAAAACTTCTGGCAAAAGCTAGGACTTAAATACCATAAGCTGGCTCTAGAATGAACACATAGAAAGAGATTTACTTTGAGCTTTGCTCCTGTTCAAATAATCTGATGATAATTCTGTGTGTTTTGACTCTTAAAGTACTTAATACTGCTGCTGTGTAAAGAATCACTATGAAGGTGCGCAGTGTGAAGGCCACTTGCCCAGGAATTTCACTGGTGTCTTTGTTAGCAGCCGTAGTGTTAAAGAGGGATGGCAGTGACACAGTAAAAACTGTATTTTACAGGAAGGGTGGCAACAATAAACTGATAAAGATCTATCATCGGGATGGAAAATACGGCTTTTCTGATCCACTGACCTTTAATTCAGTTGTGGAACTCATTAACCACTACCGCAATGAGTCGCTTGCTCAGTATAACCCAAAGCTTGATGTGAAGTTGATGTATCCAGTGTCCCGGTACCAGCAGGTAAGATCTCCCTCAGACCCCAATATCTATTAGTGCAGACAAGAAAGAAACGTTGCAGATGTGTATGTAGGTTTTTTTTTTTCTTTCTATGAATAGCCTGATTTCTTTTTTTGAATATGGGGGCCAAAAAAAGATGGAGTTTTCACATTTGGCCTCACTCGGGTCTTTCAAATTGTCTAGCCCTTCAAGCTGCTTCATTTTATCAAGTTTCCAGTCTCCATCTGAGCAGCCATCAGGCAGTAGAGAAGGGAAACCCTGGCATGCAGCAGTTGAACCCCTTGAGAAGCCTTTTTATTTCCCTTTGGACCCGTGTGGACCCACTGGGCACTATTCTAGGCAGTGTTACCCTTGAAAAGCCATGCAGATGCTCACTCTGTGCATAGACATCTAAATTTTTCAAGAACATTTTTAAAAATTTTATTCAGTAGCCCAAGATATTTTCCTGCATTCAGGAAAAAGAACTACAGAGCTTTTTGGAGAAAAACCAAACAAACAACACCTCTGATCTCTAACTTCAGGTTCCAAGCAATTTACTTCCTTCTTTGTTGAACAGGGCATACCAATTCTGAAAGTAAGGTTTTTGGAAGCTTAGTATTTTGGCATATTTCTTGGTGTCCCATAGCTCCAGTTTCTGCTGTCTGTAAACTGTGGGACATGTTGCCCAAAGGGAAGGGGATTTAAAGACAGCATTCTCTAGAAACTGGATTATAAACATGATGCTAATATCTGTAAAATGCAAATGTGCATAAGTGGACAAATGAATACTCTTAAGGAAAAGCTGCTTTGCTTGAAGACTTAATGGCTCTTTGTATGTACAGGATCAGTTGGTGAAAGAAGATAATATAGATGCAGTAGGTAAAAAGCTTCAAGAATACCATGCTCAGTATCAGGAAAAGAGCAAAGAGTACGACAAATTGTATGAAGAATATACCAGAACATCACAGGTTGGTTCTACTTTGGCTGTTTATAGAGACTGTTTCTTGTTTAAAAAATAAAAAAAAAAATATTTTAACCTGTTACGGCTAATAAAGGCAGTCCATAGTCAGAAAATGCAAGGAAAAAACTTAGTAAATTGTGGAATACAGCAAGGTGGTTTCAGAGTTGATGGAAACTTTTTGCTGATAGTCCTAGAGGTGTGGTGCTGGGCAAGGAAGAAAGAGGAGCTCAGCTTCCTGCTGCAAGGTAAAGCTGTGGAGAAGGCCAACACCTAGAAGCTTTGCACTGTAGACTTCTTCCTTGGCTGCTGAGTGTTTCCAGCTGCCATTTACTGCAGTCAGAATTGTAGAGGAGTTTGTCCAGGTTTTCTGTGAAGTCATGTGCAAGTCAGTTACCAGATACTATGCATTAAGGAAGTGTGAATACGATATTTGGACTGCTTCTTGTAAAATAAGATAGTTCATATATGGGGAGGAGGTTTGCTGGCAGTCTTCCTGCAAACTAAGATGGAAAATATGACTGAAATATTTGAGGGCTTTGCAGCCTAATAGAGATCATCGTGTAGAGGAGGAGGGTAGACTTAGAGGGAGTGCATCTGCCCTGTTCTTCCTTGACTCTACTTGGACATTTGACTAAATTTAAAACGGATTTATCTCATTTTGACTTAGCTGGGGGGAGAAAAGATTGCGATCTCAGTCAGTTTAGGGAACATCCTCGAGTCTTGCTTTGTTGTCTGTACTATGAACAAATGGTGAAGGACTCTTCCCTTACATAGGAAATTCAGATGAAGAGGACTGCAATCGAAGCATTTAATGAAACTATTAAGATCTTTGAGGAGCAGTGCCACTCACAAGAGCGATACAGCAAAGAATACATTGAGCGATTCCGCAGGGAGGGGAATGACAAAGAAATTGAACGGTAAGCTTGGGTGGTGTTTGCTTCCCTGGAAAAACTAGTGTCCACGTGGACAATCCCATTAAAGCATCATATAAACCACTTTGTAAGCTCAGGGTTTTCTCTGAGACCATCCCTCAAGGTGTCTCAACCTTCAGTAAAGCTCTCTTCTGTTGAGGAACTGCATTGTACATAGCACAGGTGGGAGATCTCTGGATTATTCTTCAGTAAATCAAGATACTATGGTGAGGACCAGGAAAGAATCTGGAAATAATTTAATTTGCTTACTCCACTTCTGTTTGGATTTGCTCAGGATGTAATTCAGAAAAATCTTTACTTTTAAACTGTGAAAGGTACATAGATCTGGTAAATCACATAGTCCACAGTCAGTTTTACTCACTTTCAAAGAAGATTAGTATTTAACAGCTGTCATCTGATAAATTCAGTAAATTCACCTCTGTCTTTCTGTGAGGGTAGTAGCGGAAAAAGCTGTGTCTGGACCTTTGAAGAAATGCCAGATATAATGCCTAACTTTTTATAGTGCTTTTTGAACCATGTAGGGTAACCTTAAGGAGGTTTTTTAGACTAAAAACAGTTACATGTAACAATCTTACTGTACAGTTGTGGTGATTCATCCTGAAAAAAGATCAATTGACAGTGGAAATATGTAATTTTCATGAATTATACCAAGCCTTCCAACTAGTCTTGAATGAAGAGACAGGCAGCATTACTTCCTAGTAGCTCTTGGTAGTAATTGAAGCTTGCATTTGAAATCTTGCTAGTACTGATTCCTGTAGTGGGATCACATAATTGATACAACAAAGGGAATCTGACAGTGAAGGAGGAATCTGTTCTTGTTTCCCTTCCTACAGATAATGTGTTCCTGCATCTCTGCCAGAAGGAAATAAATTAAGGTAAACTGAAGGTTGTAGGCCTTCTGGCAAGAGGTCTTTTCTGTCACTCTTACAGTAATTCTCATGTTAAGATGAGGCAGTCGAAGGGAGGAGTGCTGTTACAGTAGTTCTTGTAATAGTGTTTTGTAAGTGCTGCCAGTAGGTTCAGTCCTAGACTGAACTTGACCTCTTATCTCAAATGATATACTCGTTTGCAGGATAATGATGAACTATGAAAAATTAAAATCTCGCCTGGGTGAGATCCATGACAGTAAAATGCGCCTGGAACAAGACTTGAAGAAACAAGCTCTGGACAACAGGGAGACCGATAAGAAAATGAATAGTATCAAGCCTGACCTAATTCAGCTCCGCAAAATCAGAGATCAGTATCTTGTGTAAGTAAGCCTGACCCGTACCTCAGAATAGTGTCTCTGATGAACCTGATTAATGACTGTTTCCATCAGGATAATGAGAATTTAATTTTGTTTTCATAACCAAAGTTCTATGAGTGTTAAGGTGCTACTTTCTGGCATGGGATATTTGAGTATTGGTTGGCCTCTTCCTGGCTTCATTATCTAAAGAGCCAGTCACAAATAGGTACACATTCTGCAACTCCTGTAAATAAAAAATTTAAGATAAATGAGCTATAAACAAAACCTGTGCCTGTTAATACAACAGAGGTTAGGACTTTTTTTGTTAGGTGTGTCATACCCACACTGCATTTCACCAACACCCCTGTTATCCAGCTCCTAATGTCCTTGGGCTGGACACAGGCTGTTTCTCTGGTACCTTGTGTCTGAACTTCAACTTGCTCAGTAAGAAAACCCATACACGTACTCTGAAGTAATGTATTAATGCTCTCTTCTTCTGGCAGATGGCTCAATCACAAAGGGGTGAGACAGAAGCGAATAAATGACTGGCTGGGGATCAAAAATGAAAATATTGATGAGTAAGTGTCACTATACATATGATTTTTTTTCAGAAGTGTTCCATCAATAAGTGTTTTCTCTTGTGGAGTAACAAAAGCCACCACTTTTTCAGTAAAGGACTGGAGAAAAAAGGAGAAGGTCTCTAGGGGAACTTGACATCATGTGAGGCAGCAATGCTGCTGAAACATCCAGGATTAGACAAAGTTGAAACAATTCAGTTTTAAGTGCAAGCCTTTCATACAGGTCCATTAGGAGCCTGACCTCCCAGTCTGGGCAATTCTGGTATTTCTTTGTATGATTTCTGCAAATAAATGACTCTGCTTACTGCTTTACTGATCAGTGGTTAACAAATTTATCCCCTCTTTCAGCACATATTTTGTGAATGAAGAAGATGAAAACCTGCCACATCATGATGAGAAAACTTGGTTCGTTGGAGATCTCAACCGTATTCAAGCAGAAGACTTGCTCTGTGGGAAACCTGATGGAGCATTTTTAATTCGTGAGAGTAGCAAGAAAGGATGTTACGCTTGTTCTGTGGTGTAAGTCTGTTTTCCTTTTTGCTCTAACTATTCAATTCATAAATCTCTACCAAAGCTCTTTATTTTGGAGAGTAAAAGCCAGGCCTAGCTTAGGCCTACCCACCGGAATGTGTCGTATGTTTGCAGGAAGACCAGCATGGTAAAAGCTTTGTAAAAAAATGTGCTTTCAGTTTGCAATAACTATAATCCTGCCATCTCTGTTTGCCACAGTAGTTAATGCAAAATTCTGAAGTATCCCAACTTGAAGCTCTACAGTCTATAAGTAACTTAAGGCCAAATTCTGCCATATTCTTCCCTGCTAAAGAACACATGGGAAGAAATAAAACATGGGTATGAAGGTGTGATGTCTTTCGTTCTCATTTTCAGACATGCCCAACTCTAGATCTTTCTCTTGTGTGTTTAAGATAATGGTGATGCTTCAGGGGAGACATTATTTGTGAGCAGTAGTTTTTATGACGTTCACATAGCCTTGCATTGATTTCTTGTATTTCACTGCATTTTATGCTGGTGTAATGGAGGTCAGAAATACCGATGCCATTATCTAAAAATCCTTCAAGCCTGTTCTGGAGTGCAAAATGGCTTTCACTGATGTATTTCACATGAGGTTAATTGCTTCTGAGCGCAGGTCCGAGAAATAAATGTGTGAAGGTATAGCACCTCAAGGTAGCTGAATATTGTAGTGTCTTCTGTGTTCAGTGTGCTGTTTATTGCAGTCACTGAAGTGATGGGTTCATCAGATACTTTCGCTTGGTTGGTGTCCTGCTACAAGCTTGCAAAGGGATGACATAATGTAACCTGTTCCTACATGTGACTGGGATTGTAATAGGCTCCAGTACAGGGGTTACGTAATACTCGATCATTCTGGCAGGTAAGTTTTTCTAGCAGCTTTGGAAATGCTGTGTTCCAGTAGCTGCTTTGCCAAGTTAGAGACTCAGTCGCTATGGCTTCAGATAATGAATCAACTTGAATCCATCCCGTGCTTAACATTAAAAAACGCACATTGAAGGTTAGTACTGTATTTCATGGAATATTTTGTAGGTCCTGACAATTTTGGGGGTTTGGCTTCTTTGCTTAGTGGGAAGGTTTCTACGCAAGCAGAGCACAAAGTCGTTGCTGACTTTGGGTCCTTATCTTCTTGGTTATGCTCTTGACTTTTTTTTCCAAGGAACATTTGGAGAACAATGCAGTAGGGAATTGTATTGCTGGATGGAAGAGGCCTCTTATGTGGATTATTATGCAAGTGTGTTTAATCGTGTGCCCTGAAGCACTGTTTCTCCACAGACTATATTAATCTCCTCTACTTGCATCTGCTGGGTCTTCCATTATGTAATTTAGTGACTGGAAGGGTTGCTGCATTAGTTAATTGTTAATAGACTGTCACTTTGGGTTTGTCCTTTGATGTTAAACTCTCCTCTTTTCTTTCCTTGCAGAGCTGATGGAGAGGTGAAACACTGTGTGATCTACAACACCCCAAGAGGTTACGGGTTTGCAGAACCGTACAACCTGTACAGCACACTTAAGGATTTGGTTCTTCACTACCAGCAGACATCCCTTGTCCAACACAACGATTCCCTAAATGTCAGGCTTGCCTATCCTGTCTACGCACAGATGCCCCCCTCTCTCTGCAGGTAAATTTTGGGGAGGAGGAAAGCGTTGGCTATCTTGGATTCTTTTCTACAATTTTTATTAGAACTTGGAGGGCATTCTTTCTCCTTAGACTGCTTGTTTTGCACAAGAAGTGATTCTGTGAATGTGAATCAAAAAGAGGCCTAGCAGCAACAAGACGACAACTTGGGTGTAGGTGTCCTGGTGCTACCTTAAAAGCTCAGCTGTGCTTTTACACCAATACTTTCGTTTCCTTATGAGGGGAATAAACTCAACGCAACACATATGAAAATACTGGAAGCAAAGCATCATTTTACGGAGAAAATTTTTTGCCAGGCACCTTCAGTGGAACGTCTAATTGGATTTTGTTTTCTCTTGTTCTAGTAGAGACAATTTGAATCCTCTACTCGAGGCATCAGTAATGTCTTTCAGTCTTAAACTCCCAACAGACTAGGGGGAAACTCTACCACAGCAATTCTTCTCTGTTAATTTTAGCAGCTTCACTGCGATTCAGCCGGACTTCCAAAAGAGAGCTTGTCTTGAGGTAGCATGGAATTTGGTGAGAGAAGACCAAAGGAATTATGGGAAAGCTTCAGGTTTTTATTTAAATGGAAAAATGCTTGTAAAAGGAAAGTTGCTTTATTTTTTTGCCAACAGTAACAAAGTTTTGGTTTCAATGGCACTACAGGTCTTCGCTTAAAGGAAACATAACCAAATTGAACATGCCAAAACTTTGTTTGTTGCTAGATTGAGCACTTACAGGGGAGGTTGCATTAGCATCCACACATACTTTCTGCACCAAAACTTGAAACAAATAAAAGGAAAAGCTAAACATTGTGTGGCTTCAAAACACTAAATTTGTCTGATCTGATGTAATTGCTCACTCTCCTCTTTCTTCACCCTTGCCCCTTCCTCCCAGTCCTCAACTTGGGATTCTGTTCTCAGTTTTTAATGATACTGTGCTTCAGGATGTAAACCAGAAGCAAGCTTGCACTTGCCTGCTGCAGGTCTCTTACTGAACAATGACAGACTCCTGCAATGCTTGATTTTGGTACAGAAGAGGTTGGTGTAATCAAATGCTTCCGGATGGCTTATTGTACCAGATTTTTTAGTGAGGTATAGTCACCCCCAGTTGTAGAGAGGTGAGCATGCTAGCCATAGTTGTCCTCCGATTTGTTCTTTGCAAGCTGGGTTCTGAACTCTCACACCACGGCAGCCAAGCAAGACTTTACACTGGTATAATCTAAATTCCCTTGTAGTTATTTTGGCCATGATGCAAAACACAGGAAGGGAAGAGAGCCATACTCCTCTGTTATTGGCTGTCTGGTACCATCCTTTGGCAAGGGCTGCTGTCAAATACTGGAGTGGGTAGTCCTGGGCTTCGTCAAGTACAGCAATCGTCAAATAAATCCCCTCCCTGGAAAGTGTACAAAGCAGCTTATTTCCATTCCTTAAGCTTCTAAAATGAAAAAGAGCTAAGTTTGGCAAACTGAACCACTTGGCATCAAAGTACAACTGGCAAAGTAATTGTTCAGTGTGCAACCTTGAAAGTTACTTTTGTTCCCATTACTGGAAGCGTTTCCCTTGCAATGCACCCATTGTGCAGGACAGGAAGCAGACAGTCATGCAGGTCTGAGAATGCTGGAGACCCATTTCTGACCCTGAGGCTGATTTCCTGTTCAAATGGCTTTTTTTCTATAATGCCTGGGCACTAGTGCCAGGCTTGCTGATGTATAATGTTTACACTAGAAGTAGTATTTTGCTGAATGTCTTGAATTTGTAAGTAGGGAAGTGACAAGGCTGGAGCACTGGCAGCCATTGCAGGAAGGGTAGTCTGGTTGCCTGGCATGCCATGAAATGTTTTATTTTGCACTATGACCCTGATACATCCCAGGCACTTTTTAATTGGCCAGAGTGCAATCTTCAGGCAAAGAATTCTGTAGATGTCACTTTTCTCATTAAATGAAACACTTCAAAACTTGAGAGAAGAATAAAATTCACATAAGCTGCTCTGTTAAAGTGAACCACATTTACTCATGTGTCCCTTGTCTCCTACTTTCCCAGGAAAAGCTAAAATGAGACATAGCCTTTGCTGTTAGTGGAAATCTTGAATGGTTTCCTTGGTGGTATGTGGACACAATTTTTTTCTTTTTAAAGAAACTTGCCCTACATTTTGGATAATTTGCAGTTCTAATCTGGTAGCTGTAAAGCTGTCATTCTCACACCTCTTGAGCATCTAGCATTCCCTTGATGCTGGGCTGAGACCAAATGCCTGATGAGAGAAATCAGTTCAAAGGCATAAATGATAGCCAGGTGCCTCATGCCTGTGGAGAAATCTGTGTGAGAGGAGTGTCTGATTGTTTGCTCTTCCCCTTGTGATCTCTCCGGGCTTTCCTCTTACAGCGTTAACATTCAGGGCTGATATTTCTGATCCCTGCTTTTGTGACAGAGATAACTGGCTGAAGTGTTTCACCTCTGCCCCTTTTTCAGGTGGGGCTGAGTTTTGTTTTAAACAAGCGCAGATCCACTTCCAGGCTCATAAATCCTGGCACACCCTTGCAGTACTGACAGCAGTGGGGTAGCAGAGTAGGGCTGTCTGAAGTTTCCCTGTACTGGAATCTGACTGATCCTGTGAGGTCTTGGTCCAGGCTCCGGCCCCGGCTCTGCCAAGGTAAATACAGTGTAATTCCATTAATGTCTGTGAAGGTAGCTTGGCTTTATCGTGGTGTGAGTGAGCTGGGATTCTTGGCCCTTTGCTCTCTGAGATCTTTTCCCTGATCACAGGTGATGTATTTAGTGTGAATGATGGACTTGGAGCCAATAAGCCATCTTGAAGCGTTCTTTGAAGTTCTGTTTTGCTCAAACCTTGAGATCAGGGCCATGGGCAGACTAGGACCACGGTCCTTGTGTATGGCTCCATTATCCTGAGCAGTGTCCCTGAGGCTGTTTTGCCACTGTACCTGTGTTTGGTTTAGGCACCTGGAGTCCCACAGCTGCTGCCATTGTGTCCCTTGGACTCTCACGTGCTCTTGCACAGATTCTTTTTGCATCCATCTTGCACTCACAGAGCCAGTGGAAGTTGGTATAAAACTGACACATGTAGCTATTGTGAGGCTAGGGCTTGGTCCTGCACTTCTCATTGTGCTTGACCTAGTTTTGTTTGCTTAGTGCCATAAGACCTGTGAGAAAACCCTCAGCTTCCAGGAGCTGTTCTGCACTTGCATGGCTGAGAAATCAGCAGTGGGCCTGTGAGGTGCAGGATTACACCCCAAGATGTAAAGCAGCTGTTAAGCCTAAAACAAATACAGGAAATATGAACATAAAGGCAAAACAAAGGAACTCGAGTTCTTTTAAAACAGTAAGATGTGAGAAGGCTTTAAGAGTCAGAACATCAGGAGGAAAGGGAGGAAATAGTCTCAGTGCTGTAGCAGCCATCTGGTGCCAGACTGCAGTTAGAGGAGCATTGGTCTCATTGACCTGTATTGTATTAAATATATATGTAGAGTTAAATAAATAACTTTTGCACAGTGTTAAATGGAGGGGAGGGGGTGTGTTGAAACTCGAATATGCACAGTTTCTTCTAATCTGTTTTGAAGTATATTTGCAGGGATTAGGGGTGATTCAGTATTTTGTATTGGTATGGATGGAAATCAGGTCTGCTTCCACAGTTGCCATTGGCCCCATTGTGTCAGCCATGAGTGCCATATTTTTTGAAGTTAGTAAGTTATAAATCTTTTCCCACTAATTTCTTCATTGATTACAAGTAATCTGAGCATGGGAAGAACAAACCTAGAAACAGAGGGATGTCCCAACAGGTGCTTCACCAGTATGTGAAGCAATAGTATGTGATTGTCCACCTTCTGATACTGGAGTGCTCTAGTTTTGGGGTTTGTATTTTGGTTTTTATTTAATTCTCATCAGCAGTGGATTTACGTCACTGCTTTGCACCACTGGTAGTTGCAATCTAGAGTTATATCCAGTACAGCCCTCTTATGCCAAAAATAAAATGCTCTTTCCACACCCGTCTCTCTTGATGTGGCAGATGGTCAAGAAGTTTTCCATTTAATGTGATGGGCCTGATTCTTTTTGCGCTGACGCTGGTGTTAGCAACACTTCCACAACCAAAAGCCATTCCCAGGAAAAGAACTTATCTTTAATCTCATCTGAATTCTTGTCACAGCAGGGCAAAAAAATCAAAGTTTTTCCTTCACAAAGCCAGGCAACTGTAATGGGACTGTGGAAATGAATGTTGACACATAGTGCTGTTTTGGGGAGGAGAGGAGAAGGAGGAGGGTCTTGGTTGCCCCAAATCCTGAGCTCTCTGCAGGCTTAGGTGGCACCATGTCTGTAACTGAATGCTGTGGCTGTTTAAAACAGCAGAATTGCTATAGGAGTGTCACACTTTTAAGTTTGGAAAAGCCCCTTATTTGGTACTTGAACAATCTTGCTTCTGTTTTTGAATGTCTGTTTATTTTTTATTTTTGTTACACTAACAGGGAATAAAAATCTGAAATGTTAGTGAGTCTTGTATGCTTGCTGCATTGTGCAGACATGAAACAGGTACTGCTTGTGGATCAATAGGGGTAAGAGACAGGTTCAAAATGCAGTTTTACAAAGCACTATGATGGGTTGGGGGTTGTTCTGTTTAGATCATGTTTAAAACCAAATTTTCTTATGTGTAGTTTCCTTATGTTGATTTGCAACCTCTGCTTTTGGAACAGCAAAATGAAAATAACATTCCTGAGGAACAAAGATGCTGTGAGGGGTGGGGGGGTCAGGCTTGCTCAAAGTCAGCGTTCAAAGCAAATAGCTTTAATGAAGAGAAAGGATCAGCATCTTAAAGCATCCCTCTGGTTGTAGTTCGATGAAGCAGGAGGCAGACCATGAAGCAGGACCTCCACCTGGAACCACAAAATGAGAGGAGATGCCAGAGCAGACCCTTCCCTTTGGAATAATCAGCTGTACTCTCCCTAAACGTGCTTGCCAGGAGAGAGTTATGGAATTAATATAAATCCTTAGGGAGTTGCTCCCCTTTCTGTACTGGAAGAGAGCTTGCATTGCTGATCCCTTTGCTTCCCTTGGCACAGTATGTGCAGCAAGGAGAAGGGAACCAAGTGAGCGCCGGCCTGTTCGTGAAGCAGCTTGGCTGGTTAAGTACTGCATGAGGAGCAGCTTTGGATGGGGTTACATGAAGTTTGTCCAACATTTTTGTGAATCTTGCATTCTGTGGGCAGAAATACTTTCCACCGAATGGGAAGGGGGAAAAAAAAAAGGAAATATCTCTTGAAATCTTTTGAGTTCCTTCCTGTTTGTTCAAAGGGGCAGATCAGGAGCTTTAGCTTGTTAACTGTTTAGATGATGACAGTGCTTGAAGTGCTGGTCTTTGGGGCTGGCTCCATACAATTAATGGAGAATTTGCATTTTTTTAAATTGCTATTGGCATAGACTCACCGTATTTTATGACTAGACTCACCATTTGTTCTAAAGGTTGCCTTTAAAAAATGTAATTTGAATATCAGAATCAAAAAAAAAAAAAGTGAGATGGGCTCTTACTGATAGAAAATATGCTTCGTTGATCAACCTGTATGAGAGAAAGCAGCTTTAATTTGATGCCCCCCCCCCCCACCTTCCCCTGGGATTGCTTCTGTGAGACTGGTGTTGGCAAACGACAGGAGGGAAATTCCCCCTGTGTTCAGCAATGCCATACCCATGAGCTTTCCAAGTGCTTGTAGCAAGAAGCTTGGGATCATTCAGAGAAAGTTACTGCATCCAAAGGAGAGAAAGGTCTCTAAGGGTGAATATCGCCCCCCCAGCATCAGTCTCGTTGCTTCAGGGGGGTTGTAGAATGCTGGGGCCAGCCACGAGCCTGAATCTCTGTTGACTGCCGTGGCGGGTTAATGTTCAGTTGGCTGGTTGGGGTTTTGGTCTGTTTTGTTTTTGTGAGTGACTTCTACATCCAGCAAAGATATGTTTGATGAAACCTGTTAATTTTGTATATCTGGCTGTTTATTGCACCATGGGATTGTAATGGTCTGCATCATATGTGCGTGTGTGTGCGTGCGTGTGTGTATCTGTACTGTATGTATATAGATATATGTAAAATATATTCACGTACACATGTATATGCATTAGCTGTAAGTGGCACTGCCCCTTAAAAATAAAACAAAATTCACTGTTAGCACATTCTGCCATGTATTTAGGCAGAATTGGGTTGGATTTTGTCAAATGAAAAGGAGTTTATTGTGTTCATCTTGCATATGTGCTTCTGAAATGCTGAACTCTGGATTTCCTCGGGGGTTACTACTTTATTGGTAAACCAGATTGATTTGGGGTGTTACTTACCCTGGGACAAAGCATTCAACTTCGTCCCAAGAAAAGGTTTAGCAAAAGAAACCCCTCTTGCTCTCCTGTGAGATGCAGTGATTGTTTGCACATTTGAGTCGCCCCTCAGTGCCCCCTGTCCAGAGCTGATGTGCAATGGGTGGTGTTGGTGCGTGTCCCTTTGTGAGTGGACTCTTTGTACAAGGTGTGGTTCAATGTAAAGCATGAGTGGGTGTTTGATCTTGTGTCGAGGGCTGAAATAACAGCACACTCCTTTGTACAACCTTTGCATCAATGTTTCTGCTTTTCTTTGACTTCTATTTTCTTTAAGGGAAACTGCATCTGTTAAGAACCTGCTTCTCCAGAAGCTATAGAATTATTTTGTTTTCCAAATGAATTCCAGCATGTAACTTTGGTACTCTTGTTTGTTATTTGTGTAAAATCTGTTTTTCTGTCGTTTATGGTGTAGTCGGGAAGGGGGGTGGGGGGAAGAATAGAAAAAAAAAAAAAAAAGGAATTCATGTAGTTTAACTTTTAAGAAAAGAAAAGAAACAAACTGCTTCATAAGGAAACCAAGTGTATGTTAGTGTTTTCTGACAAGTCATCCTGTAGTTTCTAGCTCAGTAATGCAACACTGTACTTGTCACCAGGTGTGTTACAATTTTGCTGTACTTTGATTTACTAGATGGTTGGGCTTTTAAATCCCAGACACTAAGCATCCTGGGCCTACTTGCTCTAGATCAAAAAAAAAATGCAATAAAAAAAAATTGCAATAAAGCACATTGACATGTAATGTTTTAGAAGGATGTACTGACAGCTGTTTCTAATAAATTCAGAACTGCAACGTGGTCGGGCTGTCGTGGTGTTAGCTGTGTCTGTCTCCCAGCCGAGGCCATGGGCATCATCTTCAACAGAGGCTTTAAAAAAGATTTGCAGAGGTCTGGTTTCCTCTTGGCTGGAGAGAAAAGCCCCTCTCGGGGCTGGCTGGGGAGAGGGAGGAATACACGTAGCACACGCGCAGTCCTTAATGGAGCCTTTCCTGCGTTCCCTTTACAGCCTCTTCAGAGAGAGCAGGAGCCATCAGCAGTGTTCTTGCATGCCTCGCTGCTTCCTCTGCCATCAGGGAACACCACCTTTGGTGATGCTGCTCCCAGTGCTTTGGGGAGAGGGGGTGGAGGCTGCAGCATTAAGCAGCCTTCCCAAAGACCCAGGTTCGCTGCATCCATTTGCCTGGATTTCGCAGGAATTTGGGAAATCCCTGTTTGCTTTCCCAGTTCTTACATGACCACCAGGCACTGGAACCACTGAAAAATCAGTGAGTGAGTTTAGGTGTGATCCTGCTGAACCTCTTTCCTTCCAAACGCAGGTGATGGCAGGAGGGCAAACCTGGGGGGGATGTTTTGTCTCTTAAATTTGGACGCCAGAGCAGCATCCTTGGAAAATTAGGGCAGGGGCTGTGGCTGTGCAGGGACCAGTGTTTTTGCAGCCCCATGAGTCGACGTTTTTGCAGACTGCTGAGCAACATTTTTCCAACCTCCTGAGTCAACCATTTAAAAAATGCTGCATCAGCATTTCTCACACTGCCAAGTAAGCCTTTCCCGCTGCTAAGTCAGCATTCCCTCCATCACCCACGCCACAGGACCCTCCACCAGCAGGCAGGGAGCACCCAAAAGGGCAGCAAAGTCCCTGATGGTGCAGGAGAGGAGAGAGCACCTACAGGGACCCTGAGGGCTTGCTCGGGCATCTCTCATTACACCCAACAAGATGCTCACCCCGTGTTACAGCACCTTCGTGTGCTCCTGCTGCCTGTTGTCCTGCCTGGGAAGAGACACAACGGTGGAGAGGTGCAGCCACTCAGAAATATCACTCAGAGCAGCAGGAGCCACGTGGCTGCCAATGGGTGAGCCATGGGCATTGTGGGCCAGTGTCCACTGCAGTGGCACCCTCGGGCACCCAAGTGGGAGGAGAGTGGAGGGAAAACATCGTCATAAAACTGGGAGGACTGCAAGGTGCTCCTGGGGCCTGGCTCCGTTTTATTATTATTTAATTAATTTATTTTTAATAAAGACTAATGAGGTGGAATTGCAGGAAAGATGTAAGTCACTAATTGGCGAATCGTTTTTAGGGCTTTGCCAGACAGTTCGTTGTGTTATGAAAACATTACAGCCGGGAGCGGCATAGGAAATTTCCAAGCAGCCATGCTGACTGGATGGAAAGAAAAACACCTCCCAGCTCAGATGTCTTCTCAGAGAAAGGGCAGATCCTGGGGATTTTTCCATCACCAGCAACACCACAGAGCTTCCTACAAGCCCCTTGGGTTCTCCCCTCAGTCACACAGAGGACCTTTCCTGGGGCAGGCAATGGCCTGGCACCCCAGGCACAGCACCACAGTGAAGGGGTGTAGGATGGATGGACAGCACCCCAGGCACAGCACCACAGTGAAGGGGTGTAGGATGGACGGACAGACATCCCCAGGCTGCTTTCACATGATTTCTGTTCCCCCACAGGGCAGGACCTGCTGTAGTCAGAGATTCTTGCCTATGGGGGAAAAAAAACCTGGGGAGAACCCCCCAAACATCTCCAGGACCCCATCCTTCCCCAGCCAAAATGCCTTGATGTAGGGGGTGAGGGTTTGGTTTGAAAGCCAGGGGCTTGTTGCAGCAACCAAGCTTCTCCTCTTCTCTGTTTCCACTCTCAAAATAGACTTATTTTAGTCTAATAGTTTAGTTTAATGGAGGCCGTGCTGCTGGACAGCAGGAGCAACACCACCAGCAGCCTTAGCTGTGAGTACCACAGTCAAACAAAGGGCAGGGCAGGGCAGGGCAGGGAGGTGGGTGGGCTGCCTTGAGCTGCCCAAAGACCATCAGGGATGTGATTGCCTGTCCTCTCCATCCCACTCCAACATGCAGAGCTGCGGCTGTGCCTGATTCATCAGGCGCCTCTGCCATAAGGGAAGCACCTGAGCATGGAAATGCAGCCAGGGCAGCTGCTTCTCACACCAGTCCCACCGTGTTCGGGGTCAGGGTGGGTACAGAGGCTCCCAAGATGGAGGATGGAGCCTGAATCCTCTGGAAACAGGACCCACCTCCCTCCAAGGATGCACAACCTGGCCCCAGGGAGACACGAGGAGGTTGGGGAAACATTCACCCTGACCATGGGCCACAATTCCTCCAAGTGAGACAGGAGATGAAGCATTTCCCTTCTTGGAGTGCCAAATCCAAGCTTGGAGCAGCGGCCAGCAGCTTTCAAGTAAACTGCTGGATTAGGGTTGGCCACAGACACAGAATCCCCGTTTCATGGGAAATCTCATCATGTCACTTGCCAGGTCTCATCCAAATTGGAACAGGATGTTAATGTACAAAATTTGACTCTGTACGGCAAAATACTTCCAAGGGAAAAAAACCACCCCACACCAATTTTGGTTCAGCTGGCACAGTCCCACACCAGCGTTAGCCTTTCTGTACCAATGCAGTCCATGCACCCAGGGGGGGTTGAAGGGTGTAGGCTTCACCCTGACCAACATAAACCACTTCCCTGGCCACTATTTTCTCCAGGTTTTCTACTGGCTACTATTTTCATCATATCTGTTCCTTCAGATGGCAAATCTTTCTCCCTGGGGAAATCAAACTGGCTTTGTGGAGAAGGGATGGGTAGGGAACAAGCTAAGGGATGGCTCTGTGCACTCTGGGCCAGAAGACGTGGTGGAGCAGGGGACAAAAGGCTGCAGAGCCTTGATGGTGGTGGCGGCTCCTGGGAAACATCTTGACCACCACTGTCCAGTCACTCTGGTGGCAAAACCCACAGCACGTTTCCCTTGGCTCCTGCTCCCCTCTGCACAGCCATCTTTGCTTCCCAATTCCCTACCAGACCGAACCATCTGCCCCTGCCTCAGGGCAGAGCCTTGACCTCTCCTTCTGAGCTAAAGGATGCAGCTCCTCACGCCCACCTGGCTCAGCCTCCCAGCCTTGATGCAAACCAGAGCGACCCAGGGGCTGGTTCCCAGAAGAGGGATAAGGAGCAGGCAGAGGAGCATGAGCTGTCTCCAGGCCTCAGGGGCAAACAAAGGTATGTCTTGGGCAGAACGGAGTGCCAGGAGGCAGGGGCTAGAATGTGTCCCTCCACCCCAAAAACCTCTCCCAGGGCTCCTATGTGGGCTTCTGGGAGAGATCCTGGTTTTTGGGGCTGCTGTCACAGGTCTGTGCCCAGGAGAGGCACTTGCTAGCCACAAGCCTGCTTCAGGCAGAACTGTCACTGAAGCATTTCCCAAAACTTTTTCCCTTTGCTCACACTTTCAAGGGAAGGGGCAGGAAGGGTGCAGTGAGAGCAGGGCCAGCCTGCCCTGGGCAGGTGCCGTGCCTGCTCCCACAGCCACTCTGCCAAAGGAAACAAAAACATCCTACCCAAAGAAAGCACTTTTCATCGGCAACACAGGTTCCCATTTTTGCACAGGGCTGGTCTGTTCCGGGCAGCTTTCCCCACCGCACCGCCGGGCCGAGCGAGAGCCCGGCCGAGCTTTCCGGGCTGGGCTTTGGCCAGAGCCGCCCTTCCTGCCCCACGTTAGAGCCACCAAAACCAGTCAACGTGACCACGTCCGGCACCTGGAGGGGATTTAAGCTGGCCTGATGTGAGACACCTCAGAGTCAAAGGGGCTTAGTCAGCCTCAGAGTCCCTCCCGCACTTGGGGTGGGGGACCTCGGGATGTGTCACTTGAGGATGTAGGACCTCGGAGATCTGAGACCTAGAGGCTGTGGGACCCTGCTTCTCCTTCCTCCTGGCAAGGGGAACTTGCACCAAACCTGGTTGTTCCCAGCCCTGCAGAGGCGATCAGTCCCCATAACTTAGAAGGAGCTGTTGGAGGGAAATTCCAGTGTCATGGTGTGATGCAGCCTGTGAAATAGGCCAGGACAACACAAATAGGTTATTTTTATAAAGTAAAAAAAGAAGAGAGAGAGAATGAGAGAGAGAGAGAAAAAAATAGGCAAGGGTTACTTTGGTCTAAAGTTTGGGAAGACCTGAGGAGAATGCAGGACTCAGGGCAGAAGAGGGGATGAGAAGCAATGTAAGGGCCCTTGGACGCACATCACTCGTGGAATAAATAGCTCTGGGTGTTTGATACCTGCCCTGAGTGGCGGGTGGGCAGGGGAGCAGCCGGGGCTCCTCACGCCGTGCCCATCAAAGCGCAGCGGCTGCGGCGGAGCCGGCGCTGCCCCGGCAGGGCTGCCCTCGGTGGGGCTCAGCCCACCCACCCACCCGCCCGCAGGACCAAAGTCCACAAGGGCAAACTCAGGGACGGCACTCCAGGAACAAAGCGGCCTTTCACGGCAGCGGCTTGGCCAAAGGAAGCGGGGAATGTTCCTGTCCAAGGGCTTCCAAACGGCTCCTTGCTTTGATCCTTGGCACAGGGAGGGTTGTTGGCATTTTTTCTTTCCCTCTCTGTGTTGCTCTTATTTTTTTTCCTTCCTACTTCAAGGCATAATTTTTGCGAGTGTCTATAATTTCTAGGAGAAATTTCTTGCTGCTCCAGGATGAAAAACCTTCTGCTGGGAGCAAGGGGCAGGTGCTGTGCCCTTGTCACAGCTTTCCCCCCTGGAGCGAGGTTTCATCTGCCATTTCTGCCAGGGATTTTGGGTGCAGCACCGCAGCATGTGGCTGGTGCCACCCCTCTGAGGACACAGCACTCCTCCTTTGTACCCAGGGGTCCTCCCTGGGAGAGAAACCCCTCCTCCCAGGCTCTCTGTAGGTGCAGATGTCCAGCACCATCATTTTTTACCTAGAGGTTGGTTTCTGAACATGTCTGATAAATCTCAGCCTCAGTCAAGGTGCAAAATCAAAATAGCTCCACCACTGTGTATCTTCTTCCCAACCCATGTCCCCTCCAGGGGACCCGGGGTCTTGCACAGTCAGGTGGCCCTTCAGATTCCCCAGGGGATGAGGACAAGCATCTTCCTCCTGGCCACACCCCAAACCTGATGGCTTCCAACTGGTTCATCTATCACTTGTCTAAAATCTGCTCCCCCACCCCAAATGCAGAGAGGGGGTGCACCAACCCACACCTCNAGTGGCGGGTGGGCAGGGGAGCAGCCGGGGCTCCTCACGCCGTGCCCATCAAAGCGCAGCGGCTGCGGCGGAGCCGGCGCTGCCCCGGCAGGGCTGCCCTCGGTGGGGCTCAGCCCACCCACCCACCCNTCTAGGAGAAATTTCTTGCTGCTCCAGGATGAAAAACCTTCTGCTGGGAGCAAGGGGCAGGTGCTGTGCCCTTGTCACAGCTTTCCCCCCTGGAGCGAGGTTTCATCTGCCATTTCTGCCAGGGATTTTGGGTGCAGCACCGCAGCATGTGGCTGGTGCCACCCCTCTGAGGACACAGCACTCCTCCTTTGTACCCAGGGGTCCTCCCTGGGAGAGAAACCCCTCCTCCCAGGCTCTCTGTAGGTGCAGATGTCCAGCACCATCATTTTTTACCTAGAGGTTGGTTTCTGAACATGTCTGATAAATCTCAGCCTCAGTCAAGGTGCAAAATCAAAATAGCTCCACCACTGTGTATCTTCTTCCCAACCCATGTCCCCTCCAGGGGACCCGGGGTCTTGCACAGTCAGGTGGCCCTTCAGATTCCCCAGGGGATGAGGACAAGCATCTTCCTCCTGGCCACACCCCAAACCTGATGGCTTCCAACTGGTTCATCTATCACTTGTCTAAAATCTGCTCCCCCACCCCAAATGCAGAGAGGGGGTGCACCAACCCACACCTCAAGCTGAAGCTGTGCCCAGTCCAGAGCTCTTCCCTGATGAGCACAGGGAATGGTTCCCCACAAGCCCATACATGTGTGAGGAACACCTGACACCTCTGCCCTGCCCACTGCCCACATCCCAAATTTTTTTAGGCAGCTGGAAATACACCTTCACTACTGCCAGCCTCCGGTGCAGGGATGGGAGGAGACACATGGGATGGAGAAATGGAGTCAGCCCTGAGAGTTCACCACTGCACTGTGAGCCGGTGGCCAAGGGATTAAAACCACCCCCCTCCTCTTCCTCCTTCTCCTCCTTTTCCTGGTGCTGCCAGCTGCCTTCTGATGGATGTTGCCTTTGGACCGGATCCTTGTGCAGCCCAGCTGCTGAAAAAATGCTGTGGTGAGCCCCGTGCGCCCTTGGGCCATCTGGAATGCATCACTGTCTGTGCACAGGGACACCAGCCAAACCCTGCTCCTGCCTGCTCCCGGCAGCACTTGGCTTTCCAGGGGCACACCTGCGGCTGCCAAGGGGTCCCCCCACTTCCCAACACTGGCATTCGACTGGAGACCCCACTGTGCCACCAGCAGTGGCTGGGAAGGGGAGCATCTACCCCACAACCCCATGGGAACCCCAAACCACAGCAGCTGGTGTGGGCCAGCCCCACACTGGGGGAATTGGGGCTTTTTTTAGACCCCTGCCAAGTTATGGGTTGGTATCTCCGAAGCATGGAGGCGCCATGGCAGATGTCCCTTGCCAGCCCTGACGTGCTGGGCCATGCAACAGAGCTGCAGGTGCCACAGGGCACTTTCTGGCTCTGCCACTGTGTTCCCAGAAATCCTCAGGCGCATCCCATGTGCCCTCTCCATGAGACTCAACATTGTTTGGGGCTCATCCCCCTCTCCCTGAGTAGCAAATGCCCCATCTGGCAAACAGACCCCAGAGGAGCGTCATCCCCCTGTTCCCGTGGGTGCAGCGCCTGCCTAAAATGTCCCTGGTGTTCATCCCTTAGGCTATCTGCACCCCCATCAGGATAAGCCACTCCTGGAGCTTCACCAACACCTGGCCAGAGCTCCTAGAGATCCACAACAGTTCTGGTGGAGCTCCCCAGAGAGCAGGAATTGGGGAAGGATGGGCCAGATTTCCCTGAATTTAGGCAGGCAGACAGAAAAAGGAATGCCAGCCCAGCTCCAGCTGCAATCTTACACCAGCCCAAACTGCCAAATCCCAAAGTCCCCCAAAAATTCCAATTTGGTCTCCCAGTCAACTGATCTGATTCCTGTCCCAGTGCCTGCTCCTCCAGCACAAAGACAGAGAAGCAGGGTTGGAATGTGTCCATCCCATGAGCAGGAGAGGTTTTCCTGGGTGCTGGGTGAGGGATTTAATAAAATCCAGAAAGTCTCATGGCACTGACCACACGGGCAGCACTGGCCTGACTCCTGCAGCTGGAGATTTTCCTGGAGAAAAGTGGGGCCTTCATCCAGCTGTGGAACAGATGGGTGGGCTGCCCGTGTGTTACAGGGGCTCAGCAGCTCCATGGCACTGGCCCACCACCATTCCCTGGCATTTGGAGGCTCACAGCCACAGAGTTTTCCATCTTGTACCAGCAGCTGCAACCCCACGGATTTCTTCTGGACATTGTTGCATCCAGCTGGAGGCTTGGGAATAAGGCAAGGGCTGGGGAAATTCATCGCAGCCCGAAGCACTTCATGTCTAAAGCAACAGGGAAAGGCAGCACACGGAAATGGAAGGGCTGGGGGAACAGGGAGGAGCACAAGGGGACCCGCTCCCCTCCTCATCCTCTTAACATCCTCATCTGATTAATGGTGAGAGGGAACACGGGCAGTGCTGGGGAGCAGCCGTGGTCACCCCGCCCCAGACAAGCATCCCCCACTGCTCGGGAATGTGCACCCCTGAGCAGCCCCACAGGCAAACCCAACAGCACCAGTAGGGCTAAGGAACACCCTAATTAATGACAGCTCCAAAATTAACAAGCTGGCTCCACCATCCACAGCAGCTTCCAGAAAGTCGGGTGACGGCAGCAGGGAGGTAACAGGAGCCCATTTTCTTGTAAGACCACTGGTGAGCAGCCAAGTGAGGAAGCAGCCCAGGGGGGCACAGCAGCTACCTGGGGCTGGAAACTTCTAAAATCCCATTTTAATCTTCTCCTTTTCATCTCCAGCAAAGCAGCCTTGACCATCCTCAGAGGATGAGGATGGGGAGGAAATGGCCTTTGATGCCGCCCTGTTTGCAGAAGGCACCCGCACTGCTTCAGTCTGTTTTTCTTGGGGACTGATTGAAACTGTTCAAACATCCTCAGCGCAGCCAGCGGGGTGGTGAGCAGGAATCAGGGCCAGGGAATGCCGGCCCCAGTGAGATCCCGCTTCAGGTGTCAGCCTGTAAAGCCAAAAATCACAGCTGAGGGTCAGGGAAAAGCATTGCCTTAGCACCAGTGTTGGGAGGGAGTGGGTTCAGGGGATGCAGGAGCATGGGAAGAAGCCCCAGCACCAGCTCAGCTCCAAGCTCAGGACAGTGCTGCATGTGGATGGCAATTCATAGGAGCTGCCTCCTCCTGGGAATGCCGCTCCTGCAATTTTTATCCATGAACCCCTACAACATCCATCTTTTCAGGGTCCTGAATCCATCCTTGCTCTTCCCAGTTGGAGGCAAAGGCAGAGGCCAAGACCCTGCTCCATCCCCCAGCCCCATTCCCTGTGAAGCTTCTTCTCTCCTTCCTTCTCTCCCTCACCAGTAACTGGGATAGGCTGGGGCAGCCCTTCCCCAAAAGGTCCAGGGCATAGTGCCCATCAGGACTGCACCGCTAAAGAGAAACCGAGGCAGGAAATGGGAAAAGATGTGCAACCCCCTGGGTCGTGCCTGAGGTGTCCGGATCTGGCCCCAGAAATGCCATGTGCTCGGGAGCCCAGCAAGGGGACAGCTGCTGCAGAAAAGAGTCAGCTTAGAGGGTTGGCTCCTGGCTCGGTCCCAGGGACTCAGCTCAGGCTGGGAGATTAAAGGCAGCAAGCTGGGCTCGTTTATCGGGGAATGCAACCTTCTGCTGCCAGTGACCTGGGAGGGCAGCACCTTTCCCAGAGACCTTCTCCTCCAGAATTAATAAGGGTAGTCAGAGAAAAGCCCAGAATTACTCCCAGACCAGTGAGACCCATGTCCTCACTGACAGCAGCAGAGGTGGCTTGTCATATGCTCTGGAGGAACCCAAATGAAAACCCTCTGGGATGCTGCCCCACACTGTGCTGCTCACAAAGACTCCCAGAAGCCACTTTTGGGGGAGATCCAGCCTTTTAGTAAAGAGGAAGAGCCAGCTGCTGACCAGAGAGGAGTCTGTAGCCACCAGGCCTGTGTGTTTAGCCCATCCTCCCCTGCATCTCTCCCTGCTGGCACCCAGAGCCCTTGCAAAGAGGCAAACCAGAAATATTTATTTATATGTCTGTATTAGAAATAGAAGAGGATGCTAAAGCCATCAGCCGTGGTGCAACTCCAACTTTAAAGCCATTCCACCTGGAAGGACCTCAGAGCCCAGTGAAGCTGCAATGGGTTAAGTATTGCCTGATCCACTGCCTCGGGTGAGCACCACGGAGAGCCAGAGATGCTCCCGGTGAGGTCTGGGGGAGGAGGGTACTGTCCCAGCCTGACCTCGCTGCGTTCAGTGACAGCCCTGCCCACTGGAGCTCTCCAGGCAGCGACACGGGAGGGCACCCCACTGCTGGAGATGTTCCCGCTCCATGGCACCACCAGCCCCGGCACACAGCACCCTGTCCCCCATTCTGCTCATTTGGGGACTGGGAGGACACAGATGCTCCCTCCTCACCCCTGACCCTCCTCACACCGATTTAACCCCAGACCTGGCAGTCTCCTGTCACACCAGGGCCACGGGCAGGGTCAGGGGGAATAAGCCACCAGCAACAATGCTCCGTGCCCAAGCTCAGGGAAGGCTCTTCAGGGGAGTCCTGTGACGCGGGCACAGCTTAGTGGGATTAGTGGGCAGACGGACGTGACTGCGAGGCAGTCGCCTGGTGCTAATTAAAGAAGGGATATATTTAGGCACCCGGTTATCCCCTGTATTTCACTTATTTTTAGCTCCCAGGCTGCCCAGCTGGGGTGGCACATGGGGAAGGGCACGGACGCAGGGCAGGATGGATCCATCCCCAGCCAGTGGCTGGAGGGGAGGAAGGGAGGTCATGGCCCCATGTTCTGGGCAGCACTGAGCCCCTGTGGGAAGAAAATCTCTTTCCAAACTGGCTGCAAAGGAGGAGAAAGCTTTATTTGCTTTCCCAAAAAGGCAGGAAAATGGGTTTCAGGGAAGAATAGAAGCATCCTCAATCAGTCCCTGTTCTAGATCCATCCACAAGCCTTTGCCACCACCCACCGCCCTGACCCCCATATTCAGGGCTGAAAATGGCCCTTTTTGGCATCACCCAGCAAAAAGCACAGCTGTGCCCAGGGCAGAGGCAGTTCCCCCATCCTCAGAGACACATTCCTCCACAGTGGCACTGGCCTGGCTACTGGTCCCCATCCCTTGTTTTGTTCCCGCACTGCTCCTCAGCATAAAAGGAGTGTGTTCCTGGCACGTGGCTGTTCCCTGTCCACATGAGGTATGGAGCTTCCTTGGGTCTTAAATACACTGAAAAGAGTGGAGAAACACCAGGTAGGATAGAGCCCAGTATACCCCACACCCCCCTGGGCCAGGACAGCCCCTTAGTCCCATTCATTTCTCTCTTTGATTCATTCCTAAAAGGGCTTTGGAGTTTTATATTTTGGGGGTTAGGGGTTTTTCCCCCCTTTCCAGTGTGAAATACTGACCAAGTCACAGCTAAGCTTACCTCTCCCCACCTCCCACGCCTCCTGGCTGCCGTGCTTCCCTGGTGGAGCGGAGGGTGGCATGGGGGAATAAATCAAAATAACGAGATAATTAATGACCCAGAGAGTTGAAACCCGGCCGAAAGCCAGGCTTCTCTAAGGAGGCTTTCCAGCAGGGAAGTTTTGGTTTTGAGGGTATTTTTGGAGCCAAACAGCATCCAAGGGTGACCAAATTCCCTCCTGTAGTGGCCCATCAGGTGAGCAGTGAGGCTGGGCAGTTCAGACCATGACTCAATAAATTTGAACTGGAGAAAACCAACCACCACAATTTATTTATTTATTTGAATCCTTTTGACTCCAGGAGCAGGTGTCCTGCACCCTCCAGTCTGCAGAGAGCAGCAGGGCCATGTGGGGCCATGGGCTCCCATCACCGGGGTTGCAGCTCGCCCCAGTTCCCTGCTGCCCATCAGAATTAGGCAGCCCTTTGAGCAGGTTTACGATAATCATCAAATAACTCGTTCATTGACAGCATGTCCAGGCTGAGAAGACTGACTGAGCCCTCGTTTGCTGGTTGCTAATTAGCTTAACATTCCTAATCCCTCATTAGTGACCATGAAGTAAGCTCTGAAATATGAGGTCAGCCCTAATCAGCATTTAAAATATAAAGCCCACTAGCACGTGATGGAGGCAGGAGAGGGGGTGGCTGCAGACCAGCCCTGAGGGTTTCCATGGCCAGAGGGAATCAGGCTGCACAGGACGGAGCTGGATATGAAGGGTTAAACCCTGTGGAGCCGGGGACATCTGCACATCCCCCAGATCTCAGCCCCCTGCACTCAGTACTCCACCTTGATGCACGCCGGCCACAGGCAGCAACATGTGGAGGTACAACTCATGGTGCTTCAGGTTCCTCTGGAGTCCCTGGTGCATCCAACAGCAATTCCAGCTGCATCTTCCGTTCGGAACAGGCTGTCAACAGCGGGGAACCAAGCACCCATGCACATTTGGTTTGCCCATAGTTCCCCTCTTCGAAATTCCAGGTTAACTGCAGGCAGCTCAACTCTTGGCAGTGGGACTTTCCTGGAGACTCCCTTACACCCTCTGATCCTGGGGGAAGGAGTCAAATCTCGGTGTTGGCATGTGGGTGCCAAAGCATGCTGGGCTGCCCGCGGGCACGCCATCCATCACTCGGGAGGAAAATGGCCCTTATTTGGTGTGGCTTATTCCTTTGGAAGAATAAACTGCTGCGGACTAAGAGTAATGTATTGCTGACTGGGGGAAGCTCTGTAGGAGGGCTGCGGACGTTAAACGTAACCTTAATTAAACTGCAGCTAGTAAGTCTTAAAAAAGGAGAAAAATCACGTATGTTCCTATGAAGATGTAATTCGGAAATCCCTTGCTGCCACATCTCTGCTCACGCCCGCGGGAAGGACGGAGATGATGCTCCGGGCTCGGGCTGCGGGGCACGGCCAGCTCCTGCTCCGTGGGGCTGTGCCAGGGAGCCTTTGCCGTGGCAGGGAGCCTTTGCCGTGCCGGACAGGCCGTTCTGTTGAGCGCTGCAGAGCAGGCACCGCTGTCCCCGCAGTGCGCGCCCGGCGCTGCCGTCCCTGCGGCCGCGGTCGCTCCCCGCGCGGGCAGCACCGTCTCCCTTTCCCGAGGCGGCGTCAGCGGTGACGCGCAGCGGCTGCCGGCGGGGGCACCGCAAATCGCCCGCGGACGGAGCGCTGCTTCGCCCCCGGTTCCTGCGCCGCAGCTCCTCCGGAGCACAGAGACACGGCGTGTTTTGAGCATCCTCGGCAGCAGCGAACGAGGATGAGTCCAATCCCCACCCCCCCCGGCATTAATGTCTCCCCAGCTCTATTTCCAAGGACAGGAATAGCCTCTGAAAGCTTGTCCATGTGGAGAATGCACACCTGCAAGTGTTAAAAGCAAAGGGCTGTTTCTGGGAAGGTTTGGGGTGGTGTACCAGGGGGCTGCGTATCACCTGCTGCCTCCTGCCATTTGGCTAATCCAAGCCAACCCCCTACCAGGGCCGCTGGCAGCCCCGACCCTTTGGATTTTACTGTGCACCCAATTCCTACACCCACGAGCCATGGTGTTCCCTTGTGGCCAGTGACACCCGCCTCCTGCTCAGCCAAGTTTCACATCTTACATGGTTTTATTAACCCTCTAGTAAGGACCGAGCATCAGGGCCCTGCATTAGCAGGGACACAGGACACTTTATACGTATGGACTCAGTGGACAGTGGTGAATTCTGGGCTTGAGTTTTGGTTTACCCACACACCTGGCCTGTGGAACAGAAAATCCCAAAGGGCCTGGCAGAGTTACTCTGATACACAGAGTTCTGCCCCATCAAGCGGCCAGATGAGCAGGTAGGTTGGAGGCACAGCCACTCCTGGCACTGCAGGAAACTGAGGGGAGACCAAATGAGAGACAGACACGAGTTTGGATTTATGTAAAAAAAAAAAAAAAAAAAAAAAAAATTTTTACAGGGTTTTGAAAAGAAAAAATTAGGTAAGACCTTGATTTTTTTAAAAGTCTTTATTTGATCTAG
>VWZG01008302.1:1692973-1823098 GCA_013396735.1 Grallaria varia
TATTTATTTTGGAGGAGGATTTGAACATCGACATGCAGGTACAACATGAATAAAAATTATTGCACCGCTATTATGTGGCAATTGTTCAAGTTTCTAAAAACACAGAAATTCCACACTTTCTCTTATCTAGCTAAGTGCTGAGTGACACAGCTTGGCAGAGCCCAGCACAGGAGGTGCTCTCACAGCCACCTGGATATGGTAATCGAACACAACGTAAACACACACTTCTGTCAAATCTTCTACTAGAAGTACAGAATTATCCTTCACATCCAGTAAGAGAAAACCAGAGAAAGACTTCATCCTCCCCTCTTCAGAAGAAAAAAAAAAAAAATTATGAAAAAAAGTATTCCAAATCACACCTTAACGCAAGTGTGTCAAACAAACCCACTGGTCACTCCTACCCCTTCCCCACAAGCGCTCCTTAGTACAGTAGCAGCCAAAGGCCCCCGACATTCAGACCCAGGAGTGGCCGGTACAACGCTAAAGTCTAATATTTACAATAAATATCATCCATTTCTCTTAGTTTGCAACAGTAAGAGACAAAGGGAAAAATAACACTGAAATGAGGCACGGGGCAGGGATGTGCCAGCTGGATGCAGGAGCAGAGAGAAGCTGTGGGAGCTGAAGCAGCTTAGATGCCGCCATCCCAACATGGATGAGGAGCAGGAGACACATCCAAGCTAACAGAAGGAAAGAGGGAAACAAAGCAGGAAAGATGCATATTTGGATGGTGACATGCACGGCTCATTCACCAGACACACACCTCATGCTCATGACTTTCACCTCCCGCCTGCCTAACTCAGGGCTCCCTACAGAGGCCGAGGTCTGGGCTTGCCAAGTGCTTCCCTCGGGCACCACCGGTCTGTGGCAGTGCTGGGAACACACTCTCACTCCTCAGACACAGCTTTTCCAACATCTTGTTCCTCCCTGATGCATTTTGCAAGCTTATTTGAGAAGGTACTTAAGGAATTCATAGCAGAGTGAGGAGTAAGGCTTGGTGTATCTACCTGGCTTATCATCAAAATTTAAAAGAAAAAGGATTTTTGCCCAAACTTTCTGCTAAGGTGCACCAAATAAATTTGACAGAAGGTGGAAATGGGATGATGGGGCACCTGGCACACAGAGGAAAAATACAGGACTGACCAGGAGCGGGGAAGACAAGGCGTCACTAGAATGAAGCAAAACTGTTTGGCTTTGGCTTCCAAAAAACCCAGGGATTTTTCATTGCACTGATCACTTTCTGTACCGTAGCTACAAAAAAGGCAAGGAAACACACACCCTCACCTCTTCTTTGGCCAGTGCAGGCAAAAGTAGCACAAGCTGTGACATAGCAAGGGGATTTTGCTCCTCTTTATATCTAAGAAAGGATAACTCTGCAATTCAGCATGGGAAGCACTGGCTGCAAAGGCAGGGAGTCAGCAGCTTAAAGCCGGTGCCATCCCATCCCTGTCAGTGTGGGGTGAGCCAGGTTACCCAGCCTGGCTCATCCGTGCTAACCTCCTAGGAGCAGTGGTTGGTTTTCCCCTTAGGTTTTTTAAACACAGAAGAAAATGCAGGACCTGCCACCCAGGGAACAGCCAGGTCAGACCACGTCCTCATGCACCTCTGGGCTCACTCCTTAATTTACACAGACACTTCCATCTCGCCAAGGTCAGGTGCTCTCAGGAGATCAGCCCAAGGCTCGTCTTTTTAATACCACAGACTCAGGATGCCAAATCCATTTTTCACTCCTCCTGTCCATGCCATAATATCCTGCACTGTTTCTCAGCAATTTTTTAGTAGATCAACCCATCAGGGAGAAAACCAGCCAGATAAGTACCAGATCCTGCCAAGTCCTCCTTACTTGCTATTGCTCCAAATCAGCACTCAGTGACACTCACCAGCACAAGTGCTTTGAGAGGCTGGAGACAGCCAGGACCCTGACAAGGCAGTGGAAATACTGTGGTTTGTACAAACCAAGAGTGTAAGAGCAGCCTATGAATTCCAAGGGAAAAGAGTAGACAGACAGCACAGCAGGCTCTGCTCTCAACACCATCACAGCAAGGTTTATTAACATGTTACCTGGGAGCACTGAGGCTTTGGTTAGTGTGGTAGCAACACCATACATGTTCACACAGGCTCATGGAGTAAACACTCATTTAAACATGTTTAAAAAAAAAAAGAAAAAAAAGCCCAAACCAAACCAAACCTTGGTCCAGAAATGAAATTCAAGCAGCTAAAATAATCAAGTATGTAATGGGGGAAGCCTTGGTTACACAGAAAGAAGCAGGGTGAGATTCCAGAGATTTCTTGTGAGTTGTGGATTGAACTGAAATCAAGTTGAAAGATACGGAGAAAATATATTCCTATCTAAAAGCAAATTTGCATTTAGAGGAGGTGAATCAAAACTTCAAGCTGAGAAAAAGCCAAGACAATGAAGGAAGCAGCAGTGTAAGGAAATCAGACCAACAGAGGTGGGTTTTAGCTTGGAATACTGTTGCACAGTCATTCTGCAGAGTAAGCCAGTGAGCAGGATACTGTCCCTCATGGGTGATCCACAGGGAGAGACACTCAGACAAGACTAGAACACAGGCTGAGCACAATCTGGGACAAATAACGGGAGTGTTCATTGAGACAAACCTTTAACTGGATGAAGAAATGGCTTACAGTGCTATCGGTATCACCACTCGACACATTTATTGGTGCATTATTATTGATCTAATCCTCAGCAAGGAGCACTGTTACCCAGAGTTGGTCACACTTAAAGCAAAGCCATGTCTAAACCTAAGAGCAAAGAGCACGTTTTTAATGGAAAGTGACCTCAGCAGTGGAAATGATCTAACTATCAAAGCTGAAATCTGAAAATATCACATGTGTTTTGAAGTCTGCTTGCAGCTTGTCCACAGAACTTGAGGAGTCTGTACTCTTCATGAGATTGCTTGTTTTTAAAACAGGCAGATTCAGAAAACTCAGCAAGTTTCCCAAACCCCAGTTCAGAAATGTTAGGGAACACCTTAAAATCCCTATTTAGACTCACCAAGAGAAGGAAAAGTCTCCAAGGGTCGTTTATCATTGAGATAACTTTGCCCAAGACATACTGGAGAACTTACGACTACAAATTTCTCTACTTTAAAACCAACCTACAGACATCCTTTTCCTGGGGTCACTTATTCTGAGTCAGGGCAAGTTATGAATTGAAGCCAGAGAAAGGAAGATAAAACAACACTAAAATATTAAAAACAGAGGGAAAAGTTGCCATATGTCCCATAAAAGATAAGTAAAAACAATCCCCCAGCAAGCCAGCTTACAGATTGGAGATTTCTCTTTCTGATAATTCCATTGAAAAATGCTCTTATTTGTTTTAAAGAGAAGACAGGGATCTCTCTCTGTCCAGCCCCTCCAGCCAAGTCCCTCCATATCCTCTAAGGACAAAGGACTGTGAAGACACATGGTGACAAAGAGGTCGTACTTACACAGAAGACAGTTTGTAGTTCCAGAATAACTTGCAGGCAAGAGAGTAGTTTCTTATTTTTGTCAAAAGACATCAGGTTATAAAATCGAAGCAAAAACTTGATATTTGTTAATTTCAATGGAATTTCAAACAGAATGCTGAAAAGCAGAAATTTAAAAACAAGCTGCCTTTTTTGTACTCAGAATTTTTGGGATCTCAAATAAATGCAGGCCCTGAAATCAGGCAAAACAGAAGGTCTGGAAGGGGGGGAAAAAAACAACCAACAAACTGTTTCTTAAGCCCTGCTTTAAAGATACCCTGTTCTAAAGAGACCTCAAACAGCAAGCATTACTGTGTACAAAAATAGAATAGCAAGGATGAAAAAACACAAAAAAAACAGTATGAAAAAACCCTCCCAAAAATAGATGTACACAAGTTCTATTTTATATTAGTGTATATTACAAAATTCAAACATGCAGTCTCTATTTAGAATGTAGAATGCTCCAGTCCATGAGTACCAGTGATGCTGCTATGTTTTCTTTACAGCATCATCATGTGACAGGGGAAAGTCTTGTATTTTTAACTGACTTCCAACCTCTTTGCTTTTTGCTTGTGCCAGAGTCCCTTCTTTACAGGGCCTCGTGCTGCCATCTGGCAGAGGAGAGGCTCTCAGAGCTGCTTGTCCAAGAGCATGAGACAGCTCTTTTGACGGAGTGATTTTGCAGCTACCTGCCAACGCTTCAGATGCTTTAGCACTGCAAAAAGTTGCCTCCTTCTTGACCACCACAGGACACGTTGCCTCCTTTTTGGCCACCACAGGACATGTTGCCTCCCAGGGCTTTGCTGAGTGTAAGGACTCCACGCAGGACCCGCTCCTCGCGGTCAGACCGTCTGTGCTAGACAGTTTGGCTTTCTCTTGATGTTCCCCTACTTGTGAAATTTCCTGCCTTTTTTGTTGAAAATCTCTCTCTTCTTTACAAGAAATACCCAAATCCTTTCTCTTTTCCACCTCTCCAGAACCAGACATACTGAGCTTCAAAGGGCCTAACACGCTCTGAGCAAGGGGCATCAACTGAGACACAGAGAGCGCGCGTTCGATGGCACTGGGGATGAGAAGCGTGGAGGATATGGGTCCCACTGGGCTCGTTTTGCTGGAGGTTAAAGCACTCTCTGCCTGGGATGAGCTGGGCTGCTGCTTTTCAATACTAGGACTTCTTTGGGACATTTCACTGGCCTTTCCAGGACACAGGAATGAGGTGCTGTGCTGTTCCACAGGCTGAAGCGTCTCCTTGTGACCCTTCTCACCACGGTCTGGGGGACTTGCTGAGACAGGAGTGCTCGTGTTTGCTGTGCACCATGAGGGAAGTGCCAGCAGAGGTTTGGAATCCTGTTTTTTCTGACTGCTTTCTGTCAGCACAGGCTCTTTCACATCAAGTTTACCACAGAAGGCCCCAGAAGAATCACCTTCTTCAAGTTCCAGGAGTTTGATAGACGGGCACTGCATATGTTCTGTGCGATCTATTGTTTTTTGAATACCTGTAGTTCTCCCTAGGTCTTTGATTGCTTCAGAAGACCTGTCTTTTGGACCAAAACACTCAAAAGTTTTGTTTTCTGGAAATTTATGTTCCTTTGTAGTTGTTTCTGATTTTAGGAATGGCTTTTCTGAACTAGCTAATTTTTCCGGAGAAGTTCTTGAGAGGAGCTCTGATGGGGAAGGGTGCACACTGACTTGCAGAGGCTCTGAAACAGGCTTGGCTTGTTGAGTATTTCCCTTCTGCAAGTCTTCTGTATCTTTTGGCTCTTCAGGCAGAAAAGCATCATCTTCAATACTATCCTTGCTTTCCAATTTAGATGAAAACTTATTATCCTCATTAAAAGAATCTGACCCTTGGTCTCCACTGCCATGGGGCTTGTCCAGCCTTCTCCCATCCTGACTATCTTCTGAACCATCATCTGTTTCATCTTCAGAAGAATCTACTTCCCTGATGGCCTCTTGCTTTTGCAGAGACTCCCTCCTCTCCACCCTGTCCTGTCGAATGGCACCCAACTTCCGTGAACCCGGCTTCTGCAGCATCCCTTTCTCTGCCAGCCCAAGTTTGCCACCTGTTGTTTCATTGGCAGATTCCTGTAAGCTCTGGAGACTGGGATCCCGCTGTAACATCTCCTTCTTAAATTCAGAGTGAGAGATATCCAAGCTATGCTTGCGTGAGGAACCCAGCTTCTTCTCAGAGGAGGACAGTGAGGCAGCCAGTTTCTCTGCCGACTGCACTCTCTTTAGCAAAGGAGACCGAGGGGGCTCAGCACTTTTGGGGCGAGAAATCTGCCTCACCAGTGGTGGAGAGGAGTGTAGTTTGACTGGGAAAGACTGAATAATACTGGAGCTGCCAACTGAGTGTCCAGGTAGAGGAGATGGGGAGCGCTGCGGTGATGTGGACTGTGGGGTTGGTGATGGAGTGTGAGCCAGTGGTGACAGAGGGATGTTTCCTGCAGATTTACGCCTTGGAGATCTGTACTGCCTTTGGAGCTTTGGTGCTAGTCCATGCAGAGAGCTGGGTCGGATGTGTCCAGAGCTGGCTGGAGAATTGGGAACACTGGAACTGGGAGAACTGCTCTGTGAAGAATTGCCACCAACTTAAAAAAAAAAGAAAAAAAAAAGAAAAACATACTAAGAAGATTAACATATATTTGGCCATTAAAACAAGTTATTGAAAAAAAGATATGCAAAGCATAGACACAATGCCATTACTCCAAAACCCAGCAGCAATATCATAAGGTAACACTGCCAGGCTTCTGATGGAAATTCTCATTATTAGCACCCAACACCAGACTACAGTATGAAACACTTGGCTATCAGAATGCTTTTCTGAAAAAAAAAGCTTTGAGCAGACAAACCACATGTTTCATTGCTATTCTCCAGATGTAAATCTCTTTATTCCAGTAGCTGATTCAATTTTCAAATATGACTTGGCGACACTGTTTTGATTTCTTTTCTCTGAACATACAAAATGTGTCAAACTCCTATGAAAAGACTGCAACTTACAACACACATTTGCATCAAAGTGAAAGGATGCTCCAGTACATCAAATGCATTTTTAAAAGGATGTATGGATTTCCATTTTTAAATGAATCAATGAATGAGAATACATCCATCCTCGAGGATATTGACATCACAGCTGTCATTTACTTCACAAGCAGACCTGCTACCTGCTGCTGTGTATTTTACTTCCAAAATTAATTGATCAGCAAAAGTCTTCTCCAAGCTTTTTTTTCCTGTTTGATTGGATTTTTTTGTGTTTTTTGGGGGTTTTTTTTATGGGTTGTTTTTTTTTTTTTACCTGAGTGTACAGACTCAGGAGTGGATCTGTAACTCTGGGTTGGTGACCGAGGAGACAGGTTGTGAGTTGGAGAGCCAGGCACACTTTCTCCAGAGGACAGCGACCGATTCAGTGATGACAAACTCCGGCTGGTGTGAAGTAGTGATGCTTGTTTAGTGATCTTCCTCAACAGAGAACTCTTTTTCTTACTGTAGAAGAGCATTCAAATGGTGTTTATAAGCCCAAACGATTTATTTACTTTTATTAGCACATTTCAGTCAATTTTATGTCACAGTTAAAGATAAAAACAAACAAACAAAAAAAAGCAACAAAAAAAAAAGAAAATAACAACTAAAGTATGTACCTGCTGATAAACATTATCTGCAAGTGGATTTGAGAAGATCTCTCATACATTACCTTGGTTACCCTTTCATTTTGACAGAGAAACATGAGAACTAACCTTTCCTGACCATCCTTTGTTTTGCTCTTCTTGTTCCTACGAGCCATCTTGGATTTGTAGCTGGCTTTTCGAGCTGGGCCAACTTTGATGGATGTGTTCTCAAATGGTGTGGTGGAGATGGACACTTTATTTCCACTCTGTCAGACACAAGACACAGAGACATTGCTCAAAATGTGGTTATTTGAAGCAGATCTTCAGGCTGAGCAGGTAGGCTGCTAGTTCAGTGCTGCCTGCCATTTTGTAATCCTTTGTCAAACTCCATTTTTCCCCCCAGCATTTCCACCTATCATTTATTAAGGAATTGCCGAGAGAGAGCCCTCGTTAGTCAGGCTTTCACAAATGATTAACTCAGACCCCAGCTGGGTAGGTAAAGCTTCCCAGAGCAGACAGAACACAGCATCTGACCTCTCCCATTGAGATCCCAAATGACTCAATTTAATACTTGTAATACTTGGAAACTTGAACAAAGTGATATTCTGTCACCAATCCTATTCCCAGAGCTCTCTGACTGATGGCAGATGTGAGCATATCAGGCATCTATCATGATGAATCTGCAACACAGAACATGGCTTGTCTCACTCATCTTAAAAAAGTCATAATCCTGATTGCTCCTCTATTTGCAATCCCAAAGACTTCTGTCTCCTGGAACAGTCCAGAACTTTGGGGTTTTTTTTTCTGTAAATGGATTCTGCTCAGAGGAGGTATCAAACACAAGTCAATTAACTGGATAACTTTAAGACCAACCATTACAAAGCTGCTCTTAAATACCACCGGGCACTGTGTACATACTTGTATTTCAGACAATGCCAATTACATAGGTATGACATTTTAAACAAGCTGGCCCACATTTTCCAGAGTGTGACAGTGCTGAGTCCCTACCTTCAGAATCAGCTCCACCACTTCCGTGTGCACCAGCCCATGGACTGGCTCCCCGTTGACATGGGTTATCAGATCCCCTTCCCGCAGACCTGCTTCGTTTGCCGGGCCACCTTCCTCCACGTGCTGGCAACGAGAAGGGGTGACTGATTTGAGAAGGGGAATGAGCAGGATCACTGGCCCAGGTCAGACTCAAAGCCCATCCATCCATCTCACCTCCTGCTGCAGCCAGTGCCAGCTGCTTCGGGGAAGGGTGAGAGAAACCACTGACTGACACAGCCAAGCACAAAACCCTGTGTTCTTCCACTCCTTCCCCAACATCTGCCAGTCTTACTCTGATTCAAGGCAGCCAGAACGGTTAAGCTGATCAAGAGACCAGCTCTTCTAAAGCAAAAGGTTTAACACACTTTCAAAAATTTTCAGCACTTAGGAATGTTAACTAGATATTCTTGATTTCCAGACAAACATTCAATCTTTCAATTTCTTTGCCATCCCAAATCCAGCATCCTTCCATGTGCATGGCCCAAGGTGACCAACAGATTTTTAATGAAGACTCCGTGCCGTGTGTTTAAGGTGCCTATATTGCATCTCACCTCAAACAGAGTTCCTTTTTCCACTCTCCATCCTTTATTAACCTATCCAACATCAGACCTTTTGCCCTGTGAACACACTGCCTTTCCCCTGTCACTGGTCAGAAAGCTAATCCTCCTTCACCATGAGACAGATGCACTGAAGAATGCAGCAACTCCCGCTAGTCAGCAAAAACTCCAGATGAGTATCTTGGTAAACTCAGCATTTTTCAAGAAAAGCAAGAGGGGTAAGGGAAAAAATACAGCCTCAGGTTCTTTATCTAGGTAAGAATGAGTGCTTAAAAATTACCAAAGCATATGAAATCCAAATTGTCTGATGAACACAGAAATACAAGGAACAGAATGAACTACCTTTACCCTGACTGCTTTCTCCCTAACTACACAATCCTAACAACACTGCTTCAGGGAATGGATTATTCCTAGAAGTCATCTACATTAACAAAAAAGGAACACAGAGATCAAGTACCAGAAGTAATGGCAGGGAAGCGATACAGACATGGAAACCAGACCTTTTAGCACAGCTCACAACTAAGCCAAGAGCTAAATCCCATGGCAATCAGCATGGCAGCAGTGATGCTTTAAGGCTTGTAATCAATTCCAAGCAACTGCTTGGAAAACCCCACAGACTGAACTGATCAGAAGCAGGTTATAATCGCTAGCACAAGTCTGAATAAATTAGTCACAATGGGCCCTCATGCAACAACCCCAACAAAGAGAAAGAGGGTATGTACACAGAAACATGCTTTAAAGTATGTGCTGCAGGTGAAAGAAGGTGGATTCATGTAATCAGGGAAAAAAGAAGGAAAGAAAGGTTGCTGTGGTTCTGTGATGGGCTTGAAAACTCCTAGAGGAAAACCCAAAGTGCTGTTATTTATTTATTTATAAAGGGTTTCCCCCCACCCCAAAAACATAACTTTGGATCTGAATAAGGAGGAAGAAAACAGGGTGGCAAAACACAATTTATAAAGCTAAATCTCACGGCCCTGTCTAGATGCATTTCTGGCCCCAAGGGTACTCTTTTTAGAAAAGCAGAGACATACCCAGACCATGTGATGCACAGTGTAGATATCACTGTCACCCATATAGACGCGAATGGCACGGAGAGTGAAACCGTATTTCTTTCCAGCCCGATGGATGATGATTGGTGGTTTCAGGTTTGCGATAGCAGGAGAAAAGTCGCGGCTGGGTGAGGAGTCCCTCGAAGATGGATTGGAGGATAGAGAATGAGGTGACATTGGACTGGCCAATGGAGAACACGTGTGGTGATCTACAGTGATGACACAAAGGTGGGCAAAAATTAGGAAACCAGGGCTCCAAAAGAGAGAAAATTCTTGTTAGAGAACAGCTACGAAACCATCTCTCCCAATGCTCTTAAAGTCTGTGATTTCTTCACCAGAACTGGGTTTGTCTGCAGCTTCATCTAATTCATGCTTCAGAATACAAAAATTAGTAGAGTTTTCAAAAAGGCACATTTGGAGATGTGTATGCAGTACAGCAGCACTGCTGATATGGGATTATGGTTGGGTCACAGTGTTTATTACCCCTTTTTCCTGGAATTACAACCCACCATAAGTATTTGCTCTAGGCACAATCTTGGAACACTCTGTTTCCAGGTTATGATATAATATTCTCCAACAAAAGATCAGATGTCTCTAGATCTTGGTGCAAGTTACACACTGGTGATGAGATAAATCAAAATCAGTTAGTATTAACACCAAAAAAATAAACCAGTAGGCAATTAGACAACAACTATGTCTAGGCAGTTTTGGTAGTGTTTTAAATTCACATGTTTAATCCTAAAAAATTAGCTACTGCGGGAACTTTGCTACTGAAAAACAACATCACAATAGTATTTTAGAGTGAGTTTCCTAAAAGAACAGCCACATCAGGGCCATCAGATAAACTATCTGACTCTATTTGCTAGTGGAACAACATTCACTTTTTAAAATACAAAGCAGATAATACAAAACTCTCATTTTGGAGTGAAGCTGGTCAGTATCAGTAAAATAAACCCAAAGAGCAGGAATATTAAATGCAGCTGTGGAAGGCAATCTCTAACCATTAGCAAACACCTGCTGAATTGCCCAGCACATATTTATGTGGCAGATGAGAGCAGCTCCAGAGGAACCTTTGCTGGGTGATTAAATACACATTTTTGAGATTTTCATGAGGGAGTTTGTAGTTCAAAAAGCAACCGATGCCCAAACCACAAGAAATGTGATGTGCATCACCACAAGGGTGCCAAGAGCAGGTGCATCCCTGCCTCCAGCTCTCTGGCTGAGAGAGGCAGGTGGGCACTGATCTGCCAGCAGGTTCTGCTGAGTTGGCCCAGACTCATTCCATGCTACCATCTAGGCAGGAACAGGTACAGCCATGGAAATTCAGCATGGTCTTATCCTCTGGAGAGAGGGACAAAGTCCCTGTGGGTCGAGGCTCCTCCTGCTGAAACAGTCTGTCATAGCTCAGTTTGATTGAGCTACTCTCTAGGAATTACCACCTGGCATTGAGAATTGTAAAGGTCTGGCTCTGCTTGTAGACGGAGCTGGGCCAACAATGTAAGTGGTTCAGCTTTGACTTACTTAGTGAGTTACTTACACTGTTCAATTGTGGAACACAATCTCAACCAAGTTATATGGAGTTTCTGAAACCTCATGGTGCATGCACCAGAAATGCACCAGACACGTTTTGCTCCCAAACAGCGCCATACTTTGCACATGACCCCAAAAAATAGTACCTTGAGGCTTAAAATCATTCCGTGTCTCTATACCTCCTACTGCACCATTGTCTAGAGACCAGCTAGGAGCCAATTTAAACAAAACCAGGGGAAGAACAGGGCCCAGCTGTGTCCTTTGCAGAAGCTGCAGTCAGACCACACACACAACACTCCTGTCTATGGCACAGCAGTGTTCATCAACCTGCGAGCAGTAAATATTAAACCCATTGAAAAAGTTAGATCTCTCCCCTCCTACCAGGCAAGGCATTATTCCAGGAGAGCGAAGGGGGAGGATCTGTCTGCAGACCTTTTGTTTAGCGCTTGCAGATTCTGACAATGCCTCACTCAAGGCATTTCTTACCTGAGGGAATCAGGAGAGACAAGGCAGTAGCGGATGCTGATTTAATCACTTTATTGACAGGTCTCGAGGTACGTTTCTCCCCTGATTCCCCAGAGAGCAACCTGTGTCGTGCCCGCCGCACTGCCAAATCGCTGATGGCTTTTGGAGTGGTAAAATCTGGGCCTTCATTGCTATTACTGCGAGCTCGTGGATCAGAGAAATCTGCAGTGCTCCCAGCTACAGTTTAAATTAAAACAGATTAGAACCACAGGGAATTCCTAACAGTCTATTCCCCTACAGGCAAAATACATTAAATCAAAGTCATGTTTACATGAAGTCCAAGAGTAAATTTTCCTAAGAAGAAACCCCAGGGCTTGAATTTTTATTTACAGAAATGGTGTTATTCTGAATACAGAAAATTAGCAGCTTCTATTCTGTGGAAAAGCTCGCTAATGAAATCACATTGCTCAGTGGCAGTTCCATGAATCCTTAAGCTGTGGTGCACTTCTGCATGCCATTTCAATGGGATCGTTCACAGATGAAAACAGGTTTATGGAAAGTGCTCCATTTTTACAACCAGCAAGAACTGTCAATCTTTAAGTTAAAACTGCCTGTAATAGAATAGCCAGGTTCTATTGGAGTTGCACATAAAAAAATCCACTTCAGAAGAATACTAAGGCACTAAAGTCAGGGAAAGTAAAAATGTGGATTGCAAAGACAATCTTAATTTGCCCCCTCCTGTGCACCATTGCAATTCAGTCTTGAATTACTTAACTGCTATAATTATATATAGAATGCAAAGTAATCTTGAAGGTCAGACTGGGCATGTAACAACAGCAGATGAGAGGGGCTGGAGGTCCTGTACTCAAGCCCAGTGCCTCAGTCCCCCATGTGATACCTTAAAGGGGCACGGTGAAAATAACAGTAATTAGAATTTACAAGGTGCATAGAAATGAAAGTGGTGAGCATCACAGCAAGTCCACAAGGGAAATTAATCATTCTGTCTTCAAAAGCAAATTTTAAGCAGCGTGCAATAAATAAAGCCTAAGGGCCACATCTTGAACAATGAGGACAGAACAAAACACTGATCATCGTTATTTAAGCGGGCACCACTGCTCTGCATACCAAGTGAAGCAGGAAGTACCATGAAAATAAAAATTCAAAGCACCATGCCCACAGACCTCAGTACCAGATGCCTGATGAACACTTAACAGCCACAAAGTTTCAAATCAGGCTCCCAGACAATGAAGAACCTGGATTCGGAGGCTGCATGTGAAAAGGTGCCATATACATTAGAGGAGCCCTCCCAGGTGGTGACAGGAATCCAGCTCCTTTCAAGCCTCTGACTTGGGGACACCAAAGCAATGGTATCCCTGAATCCCATGCACTATATTAAAGACTGCTCTAATGTATTAAGCTCAAGGGATCAGGCTGCCCAGGGGAGCTTCACTTTGCCTACTTCAACTTGTAGATACTCAAATTAGCAATGAAAGTGTTCTTGCCATTTTTGATAGCATGTTACCAGGCTCTCAGGATGAAATAAAGAGCCTAAGGTTCCACTTATGGCACCCATGTCATCCAAGGATGAGGTAGCTTACTTCCTTCACTCCTGCACATTTTCCCATTGGTTTAATGGAGTACATGACAACAGCACCAGGACTCTTTTGGGAAAATGGGCCACAGAGGGGAATGGGACAATTTTGAATTTCACAGATTGGATTGAAGAAGAAAAATGAGATGTGGAGATCTTTGGCTTTACTCTGGAACAAATTCCCTCTAAGGATTTCCACTTTCTGCTGTCAATCCATCAAAACATCTTCCCAGTGCCCTCCACCTTGTCCATTCCGGCTGCCACTCTGAGTCCTCGCTCAGTAGTCCTTCCTTCTCTATCCCCAGTGCATCCATAGTTGCTTTGCCTTCTTGCTCCCAGTTTCTTCCAGCAACTTATTTTCTTACCTAGTTTAGTCCTTGTTATTCAAAACTACAATCCAGCTCTTTCCCTAAATATGCCTTCTTTCTCAAATATTATCTTGCCAACCTTCAGTTCAACTTCCCCATTTCTCTTCCATTGGTCCAAACTTCCCTTTTTTTCCTGCTTACTACTTCCCAGCAGTTCCCAGCTCTGGCCTCCTCTGTTCACAGCTTCACTCCCTGCCTTCCCTGTGCCCTGAAAGGGGCAGGACCTGGGGACACTCCAGCACCCAGGGCCCAGTCCTGCACTGCTGCAGCCCCGGGGACCATTGCAGGGAAGGTCCAGCTCAGCCCAGTGCTGAAGAACAGCCCCAGGACAGTCAAAGCTGCTGAGAAGTCAAACACTGTCTTCTAAGATCCACTCTACTAAATTTAGGCTGCACTTTTCCAAGCCTGCACCTGGCTAAATTTTGGCATATTTGGCTGTCACATAAAGTATCATGTCCCTGACACAAGCCCCACTTCCCCAGCATATTTCAAACTTCTGGGATGAATAAAACCACATGAAGCAGGGGTCTGCTGGTGTGGCTGACACCCATGTCCTCGAGCTCCAACAGTGACCTATTCTGATGCTGAAACTAATGCTGCCTCAGGTAGGCATCCAGTGGCTCTAAGTAGGCATAGATCATATGGGTTTCAAGCATGAGACGACCAAAATCAATTTGAAGTGACAGGACTGAAATCTAAGCTATAACTTTGGAGAGATGAAAACACTGCTATTATTTCAAAGGCAAGCACATCCACAAAACTACACTAAAATCTCCACTTAGCATGAGACAGTCACATCACCTGACATCCAGGTCCAGTTTTACAGAGTGAACCTCTGCAGGCTAACACAGCCTGCTTGGGGACCACGACACCATTGCACCGAGCACGTACCTGTCAACGTTGAGGTGCTGCTGACGGCCGTGGAGGGGGCAGTGGGTCCAGCATCACCTTCCAGCTGCAGCTCGTGCTCCACAGGCTGTTCTGGAATGGGCACGGGCAGCCCCTCCCGTGACTGCACAGCGGATAAGAGCATCCCCTCGGACTGTGGCCTCTTGAGGGCAGTCCCCTCATCCTCCGCGGAGATGGCAAAACGGGGCATGTCGAGGAGCCCCGAGCAGCGCCGCCGGACTGTCAGGGGTGGGCTGGAGTCACTCTCCGTGTGCGAGGACTCAGACATGGACAAGCGCTTACGCAGTCTAAGAGAAGAACCAAGACAGAGCCCCTCAATTAAATCAGAGGGATAACGAACTTTCACACATCTGAAGCCAATTCAAGGCGAAGTTAGGCGACCAAGCTACATCACTGGGACTTAAAAGAACAAAGGCTTGGGGCATCACATGAGTTTAGATTTCCAATACATTCCGTTGTTAAGCTTCTAAGAAAGGAAGGAGTAAAACCAAAGAATAATACAGTACTACGAACATGATAATAAATACTATAAAAATCACATTACAAAATGCAAATCCATGTTCCTTTTGCAATTAGATGAATTTTTCTTTCAACATTCCTGTAAATTTGCAGCCAAGAAGGCCTAATGTAAGATGAAGTGTACCTCAGTTAAGAGTGTAATCTACAAAATGTTTTTGGTTTTAATGGAGTTATACAGACTAGGTCACAGTCACATTTTATGCTCTTTCTAAAGCCAAACATTAGTGTAAAAGCTTTACAGGCATTGCACAAATGAGAGATATTCCATTTTTAAGGTAAGTTTGACAATTATTTCAGTAATGCTAGAAACAAGGTCAGATTCTGGGTATTCATATACTTTACATACATTTTTTATTAGAGCACAAGATTTTTTGGGCATATTCTGAACTTTTGAAACTTTGAACTTTCCTAATGGTTTCTCTACTTTGTAACAAATGGTAAAAGTCTGACAATACCAGACTTTGGATTAATTTAAGGAAAAAACCTGATGTTCGTACCTCTCTGATGTAGCTGGTCTTTCCACAAATGAAACCTGTTAGGTTAGGGTTAGAATACCTTTAAATTCATTAAAAGTATTTGCTACAAATTGAGAAGATGTTAGTACTTCACTAGATGCATTTAAGGGCTGTATCACTTCTACATATTCATTTTTAGCTATTCATTGTAGGCTTCTCCTGTGGAAGGAAATACAACATATGAAACATTCCTGATCTAACAATGGTCACAAAGTTTTGGCACAAGTCAGCCTTTCTTAGATGCCTTGAGGAACCAAAAGACTTAGTTATACAGAACTTACATTTCAGGAGACCCAATCACCCAGCTGCGGTCTCGGCTCTTCAGGCCACCAAGGCTGTCCAGTCTGTCGTCTTTCTCTTCGCTCAGGCTCCGTTTGGTTGGTGGTGGAGTCTTCCTCTCTTCATGGATGGAAAGACGTTCCATGCTGCTGTACACCTGTGTATAGGAAGAGACCCTTCTGTACAGAGCAAACAAACATACAAGGCCTTGTCTGATCAAGGGACAAAATCTCCTCTCAAAATGGGAGATGCACCCTGAAAGCATGAACTTTGTAATGTTCTTTGAGCAAGTGCAGATGTGACACACTCGAGGTGTGCCAGGGAGGAAAGGAAAAAGGTAAGCTTCAGGAACATTAAACATGCTTTTCCACAACAGCACCCAACACCTCTCCTCTGAAAACACAACAAAAACACTAAAACTTTTGGAAATCACTTGATTTTTGTTTTTAACGGTTCTCAGATCTTAGAGGAACTATTGCTAAAGACAGCTCCACAACTCTTGAGGGTTGGCATCTGGATCTTGAAATCTTACAATACAAATTCACTTCAGTGATAGGCATCACGCTCATGACCCCATTTCATTATCATCAGTCTATCAGCATTGCCCCAAGCTTATTTCAGAACAAAAAAGTCCTGCCCTCCTCTAGGAATCAACTATAATGCTGACAGCTTAATGAAAGTGCCTTTCTTGGTTTTACAGCTGTCTTTAAATAATTAAATGATTAAGCAAAAAAATCCATCCTTTTAAAACTACACTTGACTGTGGACCTAATTTACATAAGAAGAGATTAATGAAAATAATGTTATTAAAAATTCAGAGCATCAACAAGATAACTATTAATAAATCATATGGCTGAATTGTCAGACAAGAATTTCAAAATATAATGAGCCTTTTATGCCTCCCACATTACAAATGCTGTATAATTTCCCGGGTCTTAAAATAAATTCATTAAAAGTGAACTTTTTCTCTTTGTGGCAAAAACACTGAACCCTAAAGAAAAGCTTCAGTCTAACAAATGAATAATACTCATGGTGAGAAAAGGCAGATGAAAAAAACCCTTACATACTCGTGAGAACTTTTTCAAAACACCAGTTAATCCTCAGGTTCAATTTTAAACTTACTTTTGATGATGCAAATCAGGAGCAACTCCATAAAATTAAGAGTAACTGTTATTTAAACCACTGTAGCCTGATTGAGAACAAACAAGAACAAACTGATCCTTAAAAACTTTTTTCAGTAGTGGAAAATTGGAGGAACTGTCATGAAAAAATGAAATATCTTTCAGAGCTTGTAAGTAAAATTCCTACTCCCTCATCACTAAGGAAATACAATTCATAAGGTAGCCAGCCTTAAAAAAAACATTTCTTCTCCCTTCTACTCCTCCCAATTATATTTTATCCAAGCTAACAGAGGAGTTGGACTATTTTGAAATGTCTATAGTTCCAATTTTTTATTTCAGAACACCTGAGGAAGAATGAGACATCTGTACAGCCCTGAATCTAGAACATGTGACTAGAGGGGACCTCCTCAGGGCTTCCTGCCCATTTCCCCACCTCAGAGCAGAACTCACTCTCTTAGAACATCTGATTGATGTTTCTCCAACCTGTTCTTAAAAATCGTCAGAGATGGAAACTCTATAAATTCCCCAGGTGACGTGTGCCAGTGCTTAATTATTGAAAGCTTTTCCTTACCATTTACCCTATACCTCCTTTGCACCCATCATTTCATGTCAGTTCAGGGTAGAACAGGAAGATCAATGTAGTCCTTTCCTTCTAGTAGTCACGTATGGTTGGATTTTATATTTTGTAGATCTCAGGTAATCCTCGTTGTTTTCCTCGGGACTCCCTTTTACTAGTCCATGTTTATTTTCAAGAACATTGACCAGAGCAGACCAGAATATCCAAGCCATGGCCTTCCTAATGCTAAGCCCAGTATAGAAACTGCCTTTTCCTTCAATAATTTGGCACATCTAACTCATGTTACACTATATGCCCAGACTCTTCTCTTTGAAATTCTCACCCTGCCTTTTGTCCCTCAGACAGTATTTGAGATAGTGAATGACATCAGAGATGTAAACTTCACCCTTGTTCTTACCCACTTCGATTTCAGAACATTATTCCAAATGTCAGAATCCATTTTCATCCCAATACCATCTTGTCACCTACTGGAATGACAGTGTCACCTTTCAGAATTACACGGTTCAAAACAAATTTGGATACTCCCTATGCCAGCATCCAAGTCATTAGTAAAAACATCAAACTATATCAGATGCAGAAGAGACCTCCACATTGCCTTGCTTATTAGTGAAATAGTAAGAAATATAAAATGTCATTCTCCAATTCTTCTGGTACTCACCTTCTAATAGGCCCCAAACTACCACAGAATAAACAGCACACAGAGTTTATTCTTTCCTCAGTGAATACTACACGCCATGTGATTCCATGTACCATCCACATGATTAAAATCTAGCCCACACAAAGCAATGGAACCATGTTCCTCTATAGATTTTTTTCTTTCATCAAGTCAGCATGCTCCTACCTTGCTGAATCTTGGGGAGCATGAGGAAAACTGCCGAATTTCTACATGATCATCATCATTAGTGTCCTCCTCTTCTTCCGAATCCAGGTGTTGGTACCGTTCTGAGCGGGCTGTGAAGCAGACATGGCACATTGCAGTGTTGGTAAGTCACACCTCAACCATTTCTACTGGTCTGCTTAAAGAACTGCGAGTGTTCATACACCACGCAGGTTATTTTCCTTAATATTGAAACACACCCAGTTTTGCTTATCCTGTGCAATTACCAGTGGAGAATATCTCTTAGGCACTGTATTTATCTTATACCATCAGCTGTATTACATTCTGAAAGCAGCTGACACTCAGAAGGTGTCTCCTCCTGTAGACTCTTCATAGGAGGGCTATTTCTTCCCTACAGCAAACAATCACATGGAAGGACGCATGGAAACAATTCACTGTCCCACTTTCCAATAAACAGCTTTTTGATTGTACAAAGTCTGTCCTGCATACATACACACAAGCCTACTTCAAAAAATACAAATATTTACCCCCAAAAATATTTCCTCTTCTCCCTCCTACAACTAGAAAAAGGATTAGGTTTTCTGAAAGAAAATGGGCAAACAGCCAATATGCAAAGCTATTTTTAATGCAAAAATCTAAACTGCCTCCAAAGAGATTTTGTGCTTTGAGATTTGCAGCACTGGATTTCTAAGCCAGCCACACTGGATTTTGTAGGGTGGGCGTTAATAAGTTTGGCGACAGAAAGCTGATAGCTACACTGAGCCAAATTTGCTGCACCATACCAGCCAGAATGCTACTTGTATAAATTCTAAGATTTTTCACATTAGGGTTTATAACAGCAATGCCAACTCTTATCAGTGTCTTTGTGAGATATTTCCTGACGTGAGAATTCCAGCTTTTATAAAGGACTCACATCAAAGTCACCCCGACAACCTGCTGAGTGTGCCTGGGCACACTGGGGGTTTGCCATCATTCCTCCATTTGACGGACCCAGGGATTTGCAGCCCTGAACACAATGTGGTGCTTTTACCCATCAGGATCTGCTCATGGCTGCTGTATTGTGCCTCTTCCAGTCACGGACCCAACTCGGTGACCAGAGCTCAAGTTTCCATGTCCAGTAAATCCAGTTAGTGATGGGATCACCCTGGCACCTCAGTTTCTATGTGTATGTTGTATCAACACAACCTCCATACAGGCAAAACCCACCTTTGCCTCTTCTGCACAGCTTGACTCAAACTGTTATCTGCAGCAACCACACAGAGATGTCTCAGACTTCCACTTTCTCCCATCCTACCTCTCCATCCAACCCCTAACCTAAAAGCCCCTTCCCCAAACTGGAAGAGCACTATCTAAATGGGATCACTGCTCTTGCAGGGTGGCAGACGAGGGGCTGCAGGCAGGCTGCTCCCTCCCTCCCTTCCCCCACAGCAAAGTGTGGGAGCTGAGCAAAAATGTGCTTCATACAGACTCAGCCAGTCCCATGGCCCAAGGATGGAAAAGATGCCATTGGAGTAGAGCAGAAATTTCCATAGCTCAGGGAACTGAAATAGCCCAGTACCATCCTGTCCTGCAGCTGGAATGGGGGAAAGATCCCCTGGCCAGTGACAAGTCCAAGCTCTTTCCACCTGCTCAGCTCCTCAGTTCAAATGAGAAAACCAAGGGAGCAGAGGCTCTGGGAACAGAGAGATCTCCATCCCTCCAGTGACGTGCCTCCCTTCTCTCCCAAGAGCACTGACTCTGTCTGGTGCTTATCTTGAAATACCAGGCATCTTACATAGCACAGATACCATGGCAGTTCCCAGACATTTATACACACCAGACAGACACTTCACTTCATATCGCATTAGAGTTAATAACACTAAAATAAAGGGATACACTTGCAGTGAAAATAAGTTAAACTACTTTAAATCTCTTAAGAATTTTCCCTACATACTTGTCTTCAAGGTTCAGGGGTTGTTTTGGTTTTTTTAAAAAAAACATTCTTTGGCTGAAAACAGTCACTCGGGAAAGATCATATTGCTCAAAAACTCAAGGAATTTGGATTTACCAAATGCTTTGGAAGAAGCGTAATAAACTCAGCATGACAACGGCAGCACCTCTCCCTGCAGGGCCATGGCTGGCAGGACTACAGGCACCACTGAAAGGCCAACTGACTTCAGCAGCAATGTTTTTTCGTTTAGAATTAATTTTCCTTCAAAGAAACCTTACTTGCCATTCAACAAAAACTTTTTAAAGCAATTTCCATCAATGGTTTTATTCAATTTCTAACAATGATTTATCTCTAGCAATTTCAAAAATGAAATATGCACAAGAAATATGAAGCCATTTAGGCTAAATTTTTAGTCTTACTGTCAAAATAGCTTGTGTCATCCTCAGATTCCAACTGCGGGATGAATTCAGCTTTCTGCCGGAGTAATCCATTCCAGTCCAAATCTTTAAAGAACCGATGCTGTTTCACTTCAAAGGCACTACCTGAAATAAGCACCTTTTATTGCAGAGTATTTCTTTCAGCATTTGCATGACATGAAAAACAAACCCTAAAAATATAAAGAGCCTAAGAGAATGTATTCGAGTACATTTAAGTTACACATTTTCCAGGAATTTTGAGAAACAACTTATCCTTTTACCAAAGTGGTCATGCAGGATAAAATCTGAACAAGATTTCCTCCTTCCCACCTCCTTTTCTTGTTTAACAACAACGCATGACTAAAGTGGGTGGAAGATAGCATCTGCTATTATATTCCACAGAAAGCTGCAACATTTAGAATGACTAACATCTTAATTTAAAATTACCAAACTCTAAATATCATCTTGTTCATAACTGAACAAAGAGAGCAAACTCAGAAAGGTACTTAGCATGTGAGTGACTTCAGCATTGTGAATAAACTCATTCATGTGCTTAGAACAAGGTAGGGGCTTACACATCTTCCTGAATTAGTATCTTTTGTTATTAACCTCAGAAGCTTGAGTACCCGGAAGGAAAAACTGAAGACTGTCTATCAGTATGTGCATTTTTTTCAACTGAAATTAATATTCATAAAAGTTGTTACTGTCTTTTTTTAAAAGAGAAGAAAGAGCAGAGGAAAAGAGATAAAAGGTTTGCTGAGTGCCAGTGGCACTACAACACGCCAAGTGAAACAGCAGCCTCAGCATTACAGGTATATAAGAAATCAAAGAAATCAGTCCATCGACTCATTTTATAAGGCAAGAAACTCTACATCTTTTCCATGACAGAAACATCTTTCAATTACATGGATTTTAAGTAGAGGAGAACACGGGAAAACCATCTGATATAATTATTAATTCATGATCTATTCATCACCCTTGTGTGCACATGTGCTAAGTCTGCTGAATATGTGTGCCTTTTGGAATTTTTTAGATATATATATATATATATATATATGTATGGTTTTTTAATCCTTAAAGGGGAGTTTCAAATTGAAAATCCCAGATTAAATCAAACTAATAAATCAATGAAAGAAGAGCTGTGCTGATAAGCTACAGTGTTGCACAAATTACTTTAAAACAAGAGTGTAGCTAGAGATTATTTATGGTTATTTACTATGAGGAAATGAGAAGTGTTCACTTGTAAAACTTTAAATCTAACATTATAACACAAAAAGACTGCCATACATATGTGACTTAGCCAAAAAGATTATCAGACTTTGCAGTATGTTTGGAGAATTCTACAGTACAGGTCTCTAGGAACGGGAAGGTTTTCATTTATTTTATTAACACCAGGAATTCAAATCTATGGTGGGGATTAAGCCCCCAGTCAAAGAGAACTTCAAAGAAATCTGATTACACACTGTTCAAATGGAGATACAACCCTCAAGCCTATAATGGAATAGCACAAATCTGAGGAGTTCTGTTGCCAAGCTGACAGCGCCCCTCTCTTGTTTCCCAAACAAGACAGCAAGATCTGTCTGATTCATGGGCATTTGACACTAATTCTCAGAGTTTCATCACACAAGATTCATTGAAGCCAGTGTAAACTGTTCCCCAGCTCTAGATGAGCATTCTTCAACACTGGTGGGTGTGCATCACTGGCAAGGTCATCGCTTCTCCTGCTCCTGGCTCTTTCCTATACAATCCTATGGATCATACCTGTTCCCATTCTTTCCAGAGGATTTTGGCGGAGAAGCTTAGAAATGAGGTCCTGGGCATCCGGTGGCAGTGCATCATCACCTTCTGGCCAAGCAATTTCATCTGGGGACAAAAAGAGACTTGACATTTTCCACCAGTTTCACAACTAATTTGAATAACCATTCACTTTCCTGCAACGCAAAGTGCAGCGTTCAGAACTGCCCCAGAAGTGTAAATACCTTGAATTCAGCAGCTTGCGTACTTAATATAATTCAAACATTGACATTTTCCAAAATGCATAAAATTTAGCATCCGTTAAAGCTGCTGTCAATCCAAGCAGTGCTTGTGGAGAAAAAAAAAAGCATTAAGGACTCTATTAATAAAGTATGAAATGGGACTTCCATGACAACCCATAAACAATGACAGTGACAATACTGTGGCTGTATCTCATGCCCACACATTCCACAGCTGTTATACTTGGAACAGAAAGAACAATTCACAGGTAATGATTTCATGCATCATATTTAGTTCTTTGCTGAAATTCGCTTTTTACGGAGGACATTTGCCAAGTGTGTTAAAAATTTACTGTTTCAGAAAGCATTCTCAATAGGATGTGTTTTCACTGGCGCATTCACTGAGTGAACACAAAGCAATCATCACAAAGGAAGCAGAAGACAGGTTTTAAAAGCCACAAGACGTGAAGGTAACGAGTACAAAAGCGTCAATGTATTGTACTTAGAATTTCCTTTTATTTCATTTATATACAATTATTAATTGACTGGCATTTGGACCTACAGAAACAATAACCAAAATCAGACTGAATTAAACCAGTTGGTAGCTGCTCCTTTCATATTCTCCATCATTTAAATTAAAAGACAGAAGAGAAAAATCCTCAAATGTTTTTCCTCAATACCACAAGGATTTGTATGACTCCTACACCAAGTACAATGACAGAACAATGTAGCAAGATGTTAAGCCACTCAACAACTTTTCGTAGCTGAAATCAGATGGATGCTACTTTGACACAAAGTTATAAATATTAAAAATGAAACCCGGTAATTGTATACTTAGTCCGTCCTGACTAAACTGTGCATCCTTGATATTTCCAAGGTTTCACTTCACAGCACATTTTGAAATCCCTTCAGAGTCAGAGCAGAAACATACCACTGATCACTTGTCCAAACAGCTCTTCAGGTGTGTCCCCAAAGAAAGGAACGCAGCCGACCAGAAACTCGTACAGGATAATTCCCATGGCCCACCAGTCTACAGGCTTCCCATAGCCCTGGCGCAGGATCACTTCTGGTGCAATGTATTCAGGAGTCCCACAGACCTCAAGAGAAACATGCAGGAAATCAATAAATTCACAAATTGCCAAATTCACATCAAAGCTTATTTTTGTCATTTTTTTTTTCTTTTCCCCCTCAGAGCTTTACAAGGAAGTTACCAATGTTTTCCCACCAACCACTTTATGCTGTGAACTACTTCCACGGAGCAAGAGTCTATATTTGAAGAACACATTACCTGCACAGAATTAACATCGTGTGAAACGAAATGTTCCTAGTGTGGACGTGCCAGCTAAGTAGGTCTTTGGTGTAAAGTAAAGCATATGGGAAAAGCGCACATTCCGTGTGTTAGGTCTGTCTGTTTGATGGATGTCTGCTGGCACCGCAACAGCGACCAGGAACTGAGTTTTGACAAACCTCGCACATTTCTGTGCTAGCAGAATTTAGTTTCACAGATGCAGAATTAGCAGCACAGCATGATTACACACTTCAGCCCTAAACTTGGGAGGTACAGCTGGCACGGACAACAGCGAAGGAAATCACAGTGGAAGATCTAAGTTGCCTCGGGCTTAGAAGCAGCAACAAGAATAACAAAATAGCTGTAAAAAAATATAACACTGCAAAGTGCAAGACCATGATCCAGTGACCAAAGAGAGTTCTGCTAGAAAAAGCATCCTTATTCAGAAGCAAAGGAAGACAATACCACAGGATTAACATTGAATTAACACTTGGCACAGCTAAAAAAAGAAAAATTCAGCTCTGATCCTAGGTGTTTTTAGAGGAGTGAGGTACTTTTTAATCCTGTCATACAAGGCACTGCTGACCATGCATCCAGAACCGTTTCTGTCAACTATGCCCAGGAAATATCAACTCAAACTGAAAGAGGTACATGGAAGAGCTCTTCATTCATCAAAGAAAAATCTGTCTTGTTAGCTAGAAGAACTTAGCTGGTTAAGCCCAGCAAAATGAAGGCTAAGGAGAAAATGACCCTTAGTAAATATCATGAGGATAAAAATCAATGTCTGAGGCATTAGACAAAATTACAAGAAATATACAGAAACTTGCCATGAACTTTCTAAGCACCAGAAGGGGGAGATCGTGGAACAACCTTCCAGCAAAATACATGTTACATCCCTAAACCAACCCCTGTTTACACCTGCACTGCTGCCTGGGCCTCCCTTTCAACATCCTAAAGAGCTACAGTGCATCACTCCAAAACAAGAAGCTGAAATAACAAACAGTGACAATTTATTACATCTTTTCCTCCCATTCTCTGCAGGGAGGCAGAGGAGTGCTACAAACTCTGATTCTATCCCAAGACAGAATCCTGCACCTGATTCTGCATCAACAGACAAAATTTTTCAGCTTACCTGCTTGTCCAGGAATTCCCTGGTATCCTTCTCAATGTGTCCCTCATAAAGATTGGTTGTAAGACTCATTAACCCAATTTTGGACAGTCCAAAGTCTGTTAGTTTAATGTGACCCATGGAAGTTATGAGGAGACTAGAAGAAAGAAACGTAAAATAATCCAACATTCAATTAATTGTTTCCCAAAAGCAATTTAAAAAAGAACACGAGGTAGTGCTAAGCAAGATCTCAGCGTCACATCCCCGTTAAACACCTGGAAGAAACCTCCTATGCAATCAAGTATCACAGAGCAGCCAAAGCAACTAAGAATGAGACTGCCTTCTGCCACAATTTCATCAGTGCAGCCAACAGCTTTGAGATAATATCTGAAGACATTCTTCACACCCTTTCTCAGTGTCTATCTGGTTCTACATCAGTAGCAAGATAAATTAAATAAAATCTCCTATAAGTTGGATGCCACTGAAGATCTCTCTACTCTATCTCCCCCATGTCCTGACACCTATAGAGAAACCCCTTGAAGGACTGGCTCTGTCCCTCCAGCTCCTGAGGGGCTAAAGACTTACTTATCAGGTTTTAGGTCACGGTGAACAATCCCATAGTTGTGTAGGTACTCCAATGCCAGAACAGTCTCTGCAAAATACATCCTTGCCATATCAACAGGTAGGGCACCAATGTTCTTGAGAAGCGTAGCACAGTCCCCTCCTAGAAAAAACATCGTGCAGATGGCACAGTGAAATGGCAAATATCAGTAAGAAAAAACAGCCATGGGTCTGCAGAACTGGATGAGACTAAGTTCTCTAAAGGCTGTCTCTCTCAACCCTATTAGTATGAATTCTGAATTTCTCTCTACACAACATGTTGAACTTAAACCAAATATTAAAATGGTAGGAAAACTGAGATCCATGTATGTGTGCCTGGCTTGTCCAAGAACTGTACAGATGCCATTTGCAAACAGTAAGCAAGCCTTGAGGAAAGGGCAGCTCACGACTGCCTGGCCTCTATAAGTTCCTTTGCTTCCCCCCATTGGGCTATTACTATCAATACAGCAATATACAATTACTAATACAGTAATAAAGTGATACTATATAATATATATATATACCCCACACATAATGTAATGTGGTAATATTCATGTATAATATAGTAATATACTACTTCTGACATGCAACCTTCTTAAAATCCTAAGTCAACACCTCTACAACTCCTAAGTGGCTCTCCCAACACATGCCTTTGGACACAGTGGTACATATGAAAAGTCTGTGGACCCCTCATTCAAGCCTCTTAAGGAACACTGGCCACATGTTTCGTTCAAACTTCATCTCCAGTTGCAAAGAGGAATTAATATTAAAATTTGCTATTGTCAATACATCTGGTTTCATTCCACTAATTTATCTGAAAGAGCACTGATACAATAACTGTAGGCTTATTTCTCATAAACGTTCAGCCAAGCAAGTGAGGCATGAGAAATTAATCTTATCCACCAGTGGAAATATACTGCTTATAAGATACAGTGATAAAATCAAATTATATTCCAAAGGATAAGCAAAACAAAAGAAAAACCCTATCCCAGCATAAAATAGCACTTTATTTTTAAAAAGGCTGCTACAGAACAAAGACTGTATTTCTTAAATATCTTTTTCTAACTGCAATGTCAAGCAAACATATTATGGATCTTGTCATGCTACCCCATAGGAGAGCAGGAGGATTGCTTTCCAGTGAGGACTGGAAAGTTCATGCTGACTTCTAACCTCAGCAGTTTTCTACATGTGGCTTTATGTTTGCTCAGCTCCACTGCAGTGGTATTGTATCAGTCACAGGGATTCACACCACACATCCATCCCTGGCAGGTGTGGACACTGACAGCCATACCTTCCACATACTCCATAACCATGCACAGGTGCCGCTTGGTCTCAAAGGAACAGAACATGCTGACCACAAAGGGGTTCTCGGCAAATGTCAGGATATCTCTCTCCACAAAGGCCTGCTGGATCTGGTTTCTCAGCATCAGGTTCTGTTTGTTGATCTTCTTCATGGCAAAACGTTGGCGGGTGGTCTTGTGCCGAACCAAATACACCGCCCTAGAAAACCGCATACCAAGAGGAAAAGTTCCATTTTCAGATCAGATTGGTTTGTTATGGGTTGAGGTTTGGAGTTCTTTGTGGTTTAGTTGGTTTTGGGTTTTTTTTAAACAAGGATTGTAACTGTTTTGAATGGATCCTGACAGAGTTATCCATGACTCCATAAAATCCCATTTCAGCGGCAAGCTTCCCTAGAAAAGAAGGAACCCCATGATGCTTCCTTCCCAAAGCTACTCTGCCTTCTTGAATAAAGCAGCATTTTTGCTGATGTGACTAACAAGGAGATATTTCAAACACAAATGTCACAAACTTCCTGAAGCATTATTGCAGAGGAGCATGTATTTTTCAACACTACAGTCACCATTTCTCTTAAAAAAATTGTGCAAAACATATGGAATCAGCAGGATTTCGTTCCAAGCTCCATAAAATTAATTTGATGCAGTACTGTCACCAGGGATTTCCTTCAGTAAAGTATCTCTTACATTTCTATCATTTGCAGATCATTAGATTCCTACGCATTAATAATACAGTTTGCAAATAAAATTTTCATCCAGTTTGCCTGCCTTATTGAATCAGTACTTGTTTCCTTTTCTCTGGAGTGCATTACATTTAACATGGTATTGTGCCTCACCAGCAGCTGACTATAAAATACACCTAGGATAAAGACAGATGTGAGTAACAACTTCTCTCTGCCCTTTTTACAAAGTTACATGGGGCTTGTGCAGAAATATGACTGAAAAGATAAAATCTCGTCTAATAACATAGCTCTTCAATATGCTCTATTGTGTCTTCACTGACTAAAAGCATGCTTACACTTTTTCCACATGTAATTTTAAAAACGTGAGTGGTTGTTAACTAAACACCCAATTACACAAAACACTCAAGCACATGCTCAAGTTTGGTTGTTATGACCTACTGAGTATCACTGCTTTTCAGTAACAGCCTAATGACCTCACTGGAAAGGATTTATGAACTGCAAAGAGTCGGGAACTGTCTTTTAAAATTCCGGATATGCTTGTATGAGCAGTTAAAGTTTTAACAGACTGAATTCATACTTGATTCTTCAACGGACAATAAAATCTAATCACCATTTTAGTGTATTGCTCCTCACAGTAGATTTTCCCTAATGTAATTCCAACATTTCTTTTAGCATTTCAAGTGCTCACAAACAGCCACGTATGTTATATATACAATCTGAATACATGGAAGAATGGAAAAGCATAAACTATTTCTCCCTCAATATTCTTACTGTTTCAGTGACTCATCAATAATATTTGCAGGCACAGAATTTTACCCTCACTTATTCAGCCTTTAACAAAATACAAGTCACAGGACTTAATCAGACAAGGTAGGACAATAATAGCATCTTCTACTAATGCAAAGTCTAAAAGCCTTACCCATAAGCACCATTACTGATCAGTTTAATAGTTTCAAACTCTTCTTCAGATGGAGTTTTCTTTGACTGGACAGAGGCCCCACGGCTCTGGGGAAAGACGACAAGAAAACGGAAATCAGGAGCAGGAATGATTTAATTCTATATATAATTTTTTTTGTCCTTTTCTTCTTTAAAGCACCATTAACTCAAACTCAATCCACTTCTAAACTTCTGGAGTCCTCAGCTTTAGGAAAATTGTCTATGTTCTTTGGGCAGTTGCAGATTCCCTCCACAATTATTAGCACAAAAAGTCAGTGGACTGTAAGATTCAGGTCTTTCCTCAATATTAAATTTTTTAAAAAACAATTAAACAGAGAAATCTAGCAAGCTACATTAGTAAAAAGCATTGGAAAAATTTAATTAAGTCAACTCTCTTCCAACACCTATCACATCTTGCAAATGCAGATATAAAGAATACCTCCAGATGATTTCTGTTCGTAAAAATAAATTTAAAAAAAAAAAAAATCAACAAAACTTGGTGATAATGCCTGTTCACATCTTTTAAGCATTTCACCACTGCTGTGTAAAGATTTCCACATTTTTATGAGTGCATATTCTAGTTGTAATATGTGCTTTTAAATGTCAGCACTTTTTAATTGAAATTACTCTGCATTATAATTAATTCTTTGCTGTAGACTACTTCTTTTCAGAGAAAAAAAAAAGTGCTAGACAGAGTTAGTGTATTATTGCTTTACCTCGACTGAATCATCTGTCTCAGGAGTGTCTGGGCTGTCATAGCTATTCAGCTGGGCCATTTCTGAAAAGAAAGAGGAAAGATTATTCCTAATGATCTCAATCAAACACTATTCTCTTTGTTTATGCAAGAAAAACAGGATTTTAAGAGGTGCCTGTAGATGATGAAGGGCATTTTTCCCCTCTGTAAAAAGTCACCCCAATTATACAGTGATAACCTTTAACATCTTGTACACAGTAGGCAGTATTTTATATAAAGATGAATATAATTAATTGCTCTAACTTCAGCCTGACTTATTCTAGATGGCTTCGATAATAAGCTCACCATAGAGAGGAGGCCCAAAGAGGAGATACAAGGACTCCCTGAAACAATACCTCAGCCTTGGCCATACTGACTACCATCAATAATCCACTCTGGCCTCCAATTGGGAGATATGGAGACACACCATCCATAACACTGCTGATTCCTTTGAGAATGCACACAGAATCAGTCTTGAGGAGAAAAGACAACGCAGAAAGAACCGTGCCTCACCAACACCGCCTATGGAGACTTTCTGCTGCACCTTTTGCAACTGGACTTGCCTATCTCGCATTGGCCTCTTTAGCCATCAGCGCGCTTGCAGCAAGCATGGGTAGAGCCCTTCCCAAATCTTCGTTTGCCAAGTCGAGCCATGATGATGATGATAATAAGTAGAAGCATTAAATGCATGTTTGGGGAAACTGCTGTCTAGTTAGTATTAAAACTTATTCCATACATATATGTCTGCACATAGCCTGGTAGCACCTCTGTGCTCCAAAAAGACAAGGCATCACATTGCAAACAGCCTCCCTCCATGAGATGTGCCTGATTCTGCAAAATGCTGACCAGCAGCAAAGTGGAAGAAAGTCAGTTAGTTTAGGCTACTCAGCTGTAGTAGCAGATGCTGTAAACTTTGCAAAACCAAATCCTGCAGAAACTACGAGTCTCTGAACAGACACCATTGACATTTCTGGGTGCCCTCCTTACAGAAAGGAAATAAGGCACCTTGACATCTCCACACATTTCTAAAGAAAATTTGTCTTTACTAGGGGAATTAGCAATGGAAAGGTTCTCTCCCATGACAGGGATCAAAGGAAATTTCCCTTTAATGTCAGATTTCAACAAATGCTATTAAATTGCATTTAGCAATCTTTGGTAGAAATTTTCCCGAAGAGCTCTTCACTTGAAGTCAACCTGTCACTGTCATTCCAGTAAACACTGCAGAAGTTAAACTAGTCCTAGCCAGACTACTAATTTATGTTAAAATTATGCTCTCCTGAGATAGCAAAAAGTATGGTTAGATCGCTGAAATATTCTGCAGTAACTTCAAGTCTCTGTCACACTTTTTATTGTTGCTGAACAAGCAGTGCATGCTCGGAAAACTTGTCAATTCAGCTAGCAAAGTGCCAGGCAGAAATATTAACTCACTAATCCAAAAGTTAAGATCTTTTGGGCCAATGTATGTTTATACTAAATTTACCATATGCAATTCTGGGACAGAGCAGAAACGCTGTTTCTGTCCTTACATTACTCTCTTTGGTTTGGCTACTATGCAAGATGTAAAAAATACAATCTCACCTCCACCTAAAAATTCATAATAACCTCGGTTTCTCATGGACAATCACAACAAACACACTTTCCCCAGAGAGGACAATCAAGTGGGATGACAAGATACTTTCCAACCAGGCCACTAGCAGGCAGGCAGATCAGAAAAATAACACGTAAATTTACTTTTACTGTCCAACAGCACAGGGAAAATAGATATATCATAAAGCCATTTTCTAACATTGTTTCAGCTATAATATAGGGAGACATTATTAACATCATAAGTAAAGAACTGTCACTGTTGATGTGCAATCCTTACCCCAGCAACATTCCTTTGAGACATGGGGCTGGAAAGGACAGTCTATAATTGGACAGCAAACAGGAAAATAAAGAAAAATGGCCTAGAAATTAAAGCAATAAAATAAAACTTTCCTTCAGTTATGTAGTGACCATGAGATCTGGCTGTCCTTACAATAGTTTGGAAAGACCAAAACAAGAGTTCTCACCCTCCAGGGGATCCCTGGTGAGTCCCAGCTGGCTGATAATATAACGAGGAATGTCACATTTAATTCCTTGCCCTTCCTTGGCATGGCCTTCTGCAGCTTCTAACAAATGGTAGAACTCTTCAGGATCAAACTCCTACAAAAAAGTGGTGAGAGAGACAGAGGGAGGTAAATGATGCAGCTTTACAATTATGAAAGTAAAGGTTTCTTCCCCAAACAGGAGATTCCTTAGAAACATCCTAAGTTAATTCTGGGCTCAGCAGTGATGCAAAACATTTGCATTTACAACAAGCAAGTCAACACATCCCACCCTGCCCTGCAAAAACAAGAGACAGTTACATTCCACTGGGTGTCCACTGGCTTAGGTCTGCAAACCAAAACAGTACCAGGACTGTAGGGACTTTTTCCAAACCAAGGCCAAACTTTCAGATAAAATGGTCTTGATCATGTAAGCATCTGTGTGGACACACCTCCCACTTCTGCCACACTGAGATGTGCCAGGGAAAGGTCTGTGATGAGGAGTGAGGCACTGCCTTTTGCCACCTCTGTCTCACAGGTGACTTAACTTCTCATCAAACCATACACCCACCCAATCCTGTAACTGTCCCAAGCTTAGCAATTGCTAGTAAAACTATTAAAAAAACAAAAATTGCCTAGGATCACCTAGGAACTCAGACTTGCTTCATGTGATCTCTAAGGCCAGAAAAGGTTATAGAAGGTGTGATCTCTTTTACTGGACTAACAGATACAAGAGGAAATAAAATAAAGCTTTGGGCAGCAGAACCTCTCTGCTTAGAAGCAACTTCACTAGTTAACTTTAGCTTTCCCCTACAAACCTCATCATTCACCAGCAATGAGCAGCTCCACCAAGTTTCTTCAAAAATGTTCCAGTGAAATGGGAGGATAAAAGGGGAAGAGATTACACACACAGCTGTGAGGGCATCAGTAAAGAATTGATGTGAGTGTGGTCAGCAGCATAAGAGAAAAGAGAGCACAGAACTGCAAACAAGAAAAGGACATTAGAGATCATAATGACGTAAAGATGCTTGAATGGTACAAGAAACAAAGAAAAGATGTGCTTTTCCGTGATTGTTCCAAGTAATGCTGCTTGGAAAGATGCTGCCACCAAAGACAGAAACAATGCAAGAAACAAAGTTCCTTCCTAAATCCTCTGGAAAAGGATTAATCAACAGTCTCAGAATTGGCAGAGAGCAGGAGTCACACCAGAGAGAGATGGTCAGAAGAATTCAGTGTAATACAGATGTGAAGGGATGGTGGAGTCAGAGAAGGACCCTTCAAGGTACAACTGCAAGTCATTTATGGGTGAGTAAAGGATGGAATTTAAAAAACCCGAAAAAAACCCCCACAAAACTTGGTGACAAAAAGTTAAAACATACAAAAATTAAGAAACTGAATAAATCCCAGTTCAAGCTTCTTAATAGTAGATTTAATCATTTGAGTGCAGATGAATGATCCTTACTATGGGGAGGTATGTGCTATGGAAAAATAAACTGGAAAAAAGGAATAAATTAGATACTTTTTCCCAAAGATAGTTTCAGAGAGGCACAAAACACATTATTGTTTTCTTCAAGCCCCAGAGATTCACTCTGTCAATAAACGTTTCACAGTCCAACAGGTAATACAAAGACTGAAGCCAGACAGCTGAAGTTTAGAATACTTAAATGCCTTCAACTGCATTAGAACAAACACACCCATCACAAGCACCGTCTATATGGTCACTTATTTACAAGAAAGAAAGAAGAATGAGCTGAGTTATGAAAATTAACCTTAATATTAAATTGTAGAAAAACTGTTTATAAATCCACATATAATTGAAGCTAAAGGTAAAATTACAAAGGTATATAAAAATGAAATGTAGTTCTCAAAAGCTATTTAAATGGTTGACTATCCATTACTATACTTCTTGTTGTTAAATGGGATAAAAGGAACACTGATATTTAATTCTTCACGTCACCAGATTAAAATATGTATTTGGGGAAAAAATTGCTGGAAAGGCAGGTTAAAAAGAACAAGGAAGACTAACACACAGATGCAAATATTATTTTTATACTTTGGAGTCTGGTCACTTCATTGTCAAAGTTGTCACCACATACTTTGGAATTCATTACTCAAATCTCAGTGACTTCTCTGCTTCTGCCTGCTCCCACTTTCTTTGCAGAACATCAGGTACATAAGACATGGAGGAACCTGGAGACACTGATTTGCATCTAAGAACTGCCTTGAGTTTGGAACTCTTTGCAGATGGGTGCACAAAACTTCCTGAGGTTCCATGTTTTCCTAGATGTGTTACTAGTAGAGTGTACACAAATAAAAATGGCAATGGTGAATGCAGCAAATACAAACACAGTAAGTTTAAATTTATCTCCCTTCTTAATTGTCTTCACTCACCAAAAAAACAGAATTAAAGAAGTGCTGAAAGATAACTGGAGTCACAAAAACTCATCTGAAACACAAAAATGGTTTTGAAAACCAAAGAACTCTCAGTCTGAATGGAGATGAGCCCAGGATTTTCAATGTAATCTGGTGGAGACTTCTTGAATAAGTAAATGTAGGTATCTATCTTGCTGGTTGTGTAGCCTACTTCATCACTGACAGTGGTCTTCCTTGCACTGTAGGGTTTCAAGAAAAGCAATCCATCTGATGGGCATGGAGGAGGAATAAGGGAACCCTCCAAAGTCTACTGGCTCTTAGAACTTCTGCAGGTTGTTTTCAAAAACTGGTACCATTGGAAAGATTGAACCACTCTTGTCTACTTTGCCAAAGAAAGCTCTACAAAACTCATCCATCTTCTAGTGACAAAGTTACCCGTGGACACACTGGCTTCAACATTCTTCAGATGTTAATTGTGCATCTGTACCCAGCCACAGATCACTAATCTAGTCAAATTCCTCTAATATCTCAAACACATGTAGTATCCCTGTCATTTTTATGTCCAGAAACAACCACCATGTGTGTGCTTTGACACATCAAGGAATTTCATACTGTCATTAAATAAGTTTCCACTGTAGCTTTGTGCCACCTTCTCCACCACTCTCACAATTTTTGGCAATTCTTCCCTACACTCTCCCCACTTTTTCAACATCTTTACTGTAGATACTAACATCATGAGGAAAATCTAGTGGCATCAAGCAGCATGGAATAACATCAACAGATACATCTGGCTCCTCCATAAACTTTATACTAAAATATAATTTAGCTGCAGTTGTAGCGGACAGTCCAGTGGAGAGATACTTCTATATTAACTCAAAAGGCACTTAGTCCTTTTTTTTTTTTAAATATCAATTTATTTTTCATCAACTTTTTAATGAGAATTTAAAGGTTTTTCTTGAAGGCTTTGTGCTCCTTATCTCCTCAAGCACACACCACTCTAGATCCTGTACACCCTCTCCCGAGGACCCCACTCACCAGGCACTCGAGCAGCCGAGCCGGCCGCGCAATGATAATCATCAGCTTCTTCACAAGCTGGGTAACGAAGGCAACCTCGGAGCTCTCGGATCGCTCGTGGGCCTGTGGAGAGCAGAACATCACATTATGGTCTTAGCACTGAACTCTTCATTTCTCAATGCGAGATGCTGAACACAGAGCAATCACCAGCTCAGTGACCATAATTCAGCAGCAAAAGCATGACTGAGTCAGGGCAGGCAACGAGCTCAGCTCAGCCAGGTTACTTAGAGCTTTTCCATTACAACTGACTCCTATTATCATGCAAGAGATATTTCAAAGGCTCTATTTGCATTATATCATCTATCAATTATATTAGATACAATGTGGTTTTAGTTTATTTTTTAAAATGAAAAGGGGAGTACTGATTTTTTCAATTTTACCTTCACACAACACTGATGTCTAAATAATGACTAACAGCCACACATATTTCTAGGCTTTACTGCCAGCTAGAATTTTGACTACTTCTGTTCATCATCAAGAAAAACTTAACTCCAGCTTCTCTTTTTTTTTTTTAATAAATCCTGCTGAACAACTCCAGCATTGCATTGTCTGCTAGTGGGACCAAGCAGACAAGCAAAGCAAAGAGCATACAGAACTTAACTCAGAGGATTTATTCCTGACTGTTACTTTAACAGATTCCAGTAAAAAGTCAAGGCTTAGTTTCAAGATATATGTGTGTATGTGTGTGTGTCTTAAAGGGTGTCTCTTTATAATACTAAACATCATGAAATAATCATTAAAACAAACAAAAATACCAAACAAAAAAACCCACCCCAAAGACAAATTTGAACAACCTCCCCAAATTACTCTTCTATTGCTGAGACACACAATGGTTACATTAAGAGTCCTGGAGAAGAAATAAAATAGCATTTCATTGCAGTGTGATAAAAAGGTGGTTCCAATGACATGCAAAAGCTCTTAATGTATAGTTATTTTTCCCCAAGGTTCCTCAATTACACTTTAACACAGCCACAAATATAGAGTGCAGAACTTAACCAGTGAGCTTTTATTGGCAATGAGCCAGTTGTTTATAGGAATATTTTATCAACAAGGATGCAAGCAGCAATAAACTAAAAGCTTCATTTAGCATTATTCACTAGCAGAATCTAAGAAAAAGACATATATGCCTGAGAAGTCACATCAACAGCTGATCACCTAAAAGAACAATTAAAACACAGGGAAACAGAAATTCAGAGCTATAAATACACAGGCAGCATTTCCAATAATATATCTCTGATACTTTGCTACCAAACAAAAAAAAAATCTAAAAGGTTCATTATTTCTTATTTTGGCAGAGGTCAGAATAGAAATGTTGATTGTCTCCTTCTGCACTGATTAGCTGGGGCTAGAATTTTAACCTTGAAAAGAACGATACACCTGTGAGTTCATTATCTAAAAACAACAACAGAGATCCTTCCAGGCTATAGAGCCTTAAAAAGAAGATTATTTTAAAAGTATTAAAATAAGTTGTAATTTTTTTCTAACAAAAAGGTATTTTCTAATTATGACATAGAAAATAATCACAATGAAGATGATTAGTATTCACCTTGTGTCCTCTACTGCATTATGCAAACTTAGAAGTTAAAATATGAATTCTAGAAAGAAATTAATGCTTGCATATTTGAAAAGCCATTCCAGATCACCAGGGGTTAGCTGTGTTAAAATGAATAAATAAAACATCAACAACTTTGTATTATTTGAAATAAGAGCCATGCGATTGGAAAGTCCTTTTCTTCCCCTCTATATAGTTTATATTATGCAAAAAGTATAACATAATAGATATAATTCATCATTTTGCATCCTCATATTGTTAAAGCAAACTTAGTCTTTTAAATCAAGTCCTTTTGTTTTCTCCTTTTCTTATCTATAACAATTCAGGCAAAATAATTTAAAAATGTAACTAATTTAATCAGGTGTCTGGAAAATGAAAAGCCAGACCATGACTGCCAAATGATACAGAAAAGGGGGAGAAAAAAAAAAATTACAAAAACCAAACACAACTTGTAACAGCCACTCAGCCATCATCTCTGCACAGCGCTGCTCTTCCAAGGTCTTCAGTAAAACTGCCTCCTCTTCTCTCCTTCTCACACAGGACAGCCCAGACATCCCCACAGACACCTTGTTCACAGCCTGAGCCCAGGGATCCGGAGGGTTATACAGCCAAGCCCTGCCTGCCACCCCCATGGGCCGGGTACCAGAGGTGCCATCTCATCCACAGTTCCCCAGGACAACAGGCTTGCCTGAAGGATGCTGGTGGCATTTCAGGGTTTCCCCCGGCTCTGCCTCCCAAGGGGGAGGAGGGAGAAGCTGACGGGGCTGTGGGTAGAGGCTGATGCCATTCCTGCACACATTGCCAGTGACACGTGTACAGGAGGCAGCCACGACGGGTAATTTACAAACCGATTGCCTTATCTGAAAGACCCATCCGTCACTAACTGTGGCTACTGGGGCATGAAATTAAAATCACTGTCCTCCCCTGAGGTTCAGCAGGACCAATGGCTGGGATATATGCAAGTCGCAGTGCTGTAATTGAGCTAATATACTGATGGAAACCAAAACAATAGACCTGCAAAACCAAGAACCAGTAAATTTACACTCAGGCTCCTATTAAGAAAGCAATCCCAATCACAATACCTGTTTGCCAATGTGCAACATCAGTCACACAGTCATATTCATGCTCTCCCCTGTTTCTTTTGTTCCATGCACAGAAACACCTGCAATCTTTCAGCTTCCTGGCCAAGTGGCTACACCTACGCAATAGTAATTGGACATCTTTTGGCCAGTTTTACCTCATCAATTCAGTCAAGCAATAACAGACCTTTTATTCTCCAGTAACCTGAGGTCCTGTCCCATCCTCTAACCCACTGTAATGAATAAAGAAGCGAATATCATATGTTCTTTTTCTTAATAAGTGTTTTATATTATTTTTCAATATTTTTACTTCACGTGTGAAGTATAACATACAAGCTCATATTTTCCAAAATAAAGAAAATATCTTAAATTCATTTTTACTCCATGATAATTTCAATGATGCAATAAGCAATAAGTTTTCTGGCTAAAAGACAATATTTCACGCTCCAAACAAGGGAAAAGATCTCATTTGCCATAACTAATGAGATTTGTTGGCATGTTATTACAAAAGCTGGGATCTAAAAATCTTCCAAAAGCTTTCTGGCTTGGTATATTTAAACAGTTCATTATTTATATACCAAATTACTCTGTTTAACATTTTTACAATATAAAGTAGACTCAAACTGCAACATACTAAATCAAGTTTCCTTTCTTTGGTTTGAAATGCTGCGCAAGTTTAGTTTGTTACCAGGTGTCAGAATCAACACCTTAAAGAATTTCAGAAGAATCCATTCTTTCACAGTAAAACTGTATGAAAATCTGTGAGTATTCCTGCCATTTGCTGCCCTCATTAGTCACCAAAAAAGCGTCTTCCCCATCTTTCAATATGTTATAAAAATGCACCATAAAGCTACATATTGTGCTGCACAGACCATACAACTGCCTAAGTGAAAGAGCTTTTCGGATGACCTTGCAATTGGTATTAATTTTGTAGTGTGCAACTCTGTGATACCTTACAAGCCTAGAAAAGGTTAAGACCCTGCCATCAAATTTGGAATAATCTAAACTTCTTGCATTTCAGGTGAGTCATCCAAAAGAAATATTATCATCAATTTCTACATATTTCAATTGAAAGGTCCCAATTATTTCTTTGTAGAATGCAGTTTGAAGGCAAAGCACAGAGTGGCAAGTAGAAGAAACAAGTATTTTTAAATATTAAAACAAAAAAGATAAACCAAGGAACTATGAGAGGGCAGAAAAAAAATGAAAAATATGCAGAATGAAGCCTTTGGCATTTCTCTGCTCTCTTTAATGTCTTTGTCCTCTTCCTTCCCAGCCTGTCCTGCCTCTCTTGTCTCTCTAAAGTTTCCTTTTAATCACCTCTAGCCCACCTTACTTCCTACAGTAAATCAATTAAACCTAAGAGCGGACCCTTCTCTCACCCCTGCTCTACAGAAGATGTTAAGGACAAAGGGGTCAACCTCAATTCCTGAACAAGCACAGAGATGACCACCGTATCTTCTACAATAACAGTTCAATGTCACCTTTCCCTCTGCTTCAGAGCAGCAGTATAATGCCCACAGGATTAAGGGGAAAAGGACACTTTACGAAGTGTGTTTTGAGGATTTGTTCTGAGGGAGAGGGAAGAAAAAGAAAAAGCTGATTTACCTGACCCACACCTCCTCCGAGACCTTGATTAGCCTCTTCAGGCCAGAAGACAGGAACGAAAACACAGACTGCAAGTGGCCAGCCCCAATTTAATTCCTTATGGTATGAGAAATAACTGTCCACAGACAGAGAAGGAATGTCTGGGAAAGGGAGAATTTCAGGCTCCAAGGATTTGCAGTAAAACCCACTGTAGCCCCCTGCACCTCTGAAATGTAGGCAATGTCACAGAGTGTATACACCTACTTTTAATGAAACCTTTCCAACTTCAAAAGCATCACCCAAAGAGGCCTGACCCCTAATTTCACAGCTGACATGTGCAAACACTCTGCTTCCAGACTCCAGAGGTAGCGGGGGACCCACATGCATCCACAAGTGGTTACTGATATCCCATAGACAAACAACCATATAGGCTCTTAAAATATACTCACCACCTCTCTTGATCTATCAAAACTATATTCCCCATCCAAGTAGAACACCACAAATCCAAACATAAGTCATTTTTCTCTCATGTATAATAAATACAAGGAAAATTACAGTCACACGCATATAAATGGGGTAGCCAAAATTTTTCGCTGATACAAGGGAAGATTCTGCAGCTTTCACAAAGCTTTTTAGTGCAACAATTGTACATTAATATAGTATTTTTATTCATTTGCCATTTTCTCATGAATAAGTGGCAAAGAGGCACAAGCTAGTGCAATTCATTACAGTAGGTCGGCAAACAGAGCACATGACTTTAAAAATCATCATAAAAAACAAATTAATTCAGGTGTTGTGTTTCCAGGTACCTCTGTGATGTTTGTTATCTGAGACTGCAGTCTTTATAAATCCTGCTTTTTCAGCTTGATATCTTACTAAATCAAAGCAGAGGATCAGGGAGACATTCCCAAACAGAGGTCTGGACACAGCAACTGGTAATAGCCCTGACTCTTCACTCTTGATAACAGTTACAGCATAAATGCTAGGAGATTTTTAAATGTAATATTATTGTCATTTTAAAGGAAAAGAGCAATTTTTAATGAGCATGCTGTAGCATGCTGAGCACGCATTAAAACTGTGCCCCCTTGTGTATTTTCATGTGCTTTAAATGCCACAAAACCCATCGAAGTACTAAACACTCACAACTGGATTAAGTTCAGATCAAGAACATCTTCGATGAAAATGTACCACAATGCTAAAAAATATGGCATTTTGACTCCTTGAGGGCACCATTTTAATTAACCAGTCATTCAGAGTCTTGAAGTTCATGAAAGGAAAGTTCAGTAATTTTCTTCATCTGAATAAACCCAGTTCTCATAAACAGCAAAGAGTGCCTTTTACTTACTCATATGTATATTTAATTTTTGTACAAAGTTCATGGGTGAAATGATTTACTTGAATTCACCCATAGTAGATCAACAGCAGACTGGAACAACTCAGATCTCCTGATATCCCCACCTGCTACCCCTTCCCTAAAATCCACATTTTCTCTCCTAAAATCAAAGCTCTGCCTTATTGGTTAAAGTTTCAGTCAAAATAATATATTCTACTTTCCAGAGAGCACTTACATCCTGGAGAAGTTTCTCCAAGTTTTCCTGAAGCTCATAAAAGTACCGAGAAGTAATAAGACCTTCACGTGATTTATCTAGGCAATCTCTGGCCAGCTCAATAACTTGATGATGAATGAAACTTAGGACCCCATCCGCTAATTGCAGCACGTTCTCTGGAGCATTCGAGCCAATAAACTCAGCCAGCCGTTCTTCCATCTGTGCCGTGGCCTAAGAGTACACAATAAAGAGAGATTACTCCTGAATTTCACTAACACAGATCTCATAACATAAACAAGCAAGGTGTTAACATTCACAATTCCAAATGGCACGAGAAATATTCCAAAATACAAAAGCATTTTGCTGAGAATAAAAATAGCATATCGTAGGCAAAAGTTATGTTCATATGTGCAAACAACAAAAATTAATCAAAATACACTCTCTGAAAATGCAAATGACCGCAAAAATATCTTGGTCCTGAGGCTGCATTCCTCCCTGGGTCTCCAGAGTAAGGATGTAAGATACGAGGCAGATTTCAGAACTTTTAGACAAGACTGTGGAAGCTGAAAATCACTGCCCCAAGCAATAGACACACAGCATTTCTATCACTCTAAGCCCTGATATCCTGTCCCCAGAGAAACATCTATTTTTGCTGGTGGTGGAACAGGAAGGAATGGCCATATCAACAGCTGTGGGATACACAATCCTCTACACTCATTTCAATGAGATGTTAATTCTCAAAGTTTGCTTCCACAGATTTCAGTATTCAGCTTTTCAAAGAGCAAAGACACTTATTTTCACTTCAGCACATTTCAGCGTAACTGAAACGTTCAGCTTGATTTTTCTAAAAGCACAAATCTATCCTTATTACTTCTCTAGTACCACAAGCCCCAGTGGCAAACTTGGGTTTTGCCAAACCTCCAGTAGAATCTGGAATTACTTTAAAACAAAACTTTGCATTTCCAACATGTAAATGGAAAGCCTACCAAAACCAAAGAAGTCTGGATTGGTAGAAGGTAAATTTAATGCAGTTATACAGAGAACACTAAGACAATATTATTCACCTTATTTTGAAATTACTCTTTAAAATAGCTGTTTAAAGTATTCGGGAAGATAAACAAAATACCCCTCTTCCAGCCTTGATCTGATTTGCAATTCAAAGAAAAATACAATGATTAGTTAAAAATATATGGAAAGCCAAAACATGGCCCCTTCTTCTCACTCTTGTGAGCATTTGTCATGCCAATAAAAGACATTAGAAATTTAGTAAATACAAAATGCATACAAAAAGCCTTTTCAGTCTGAATCCCTATGTAGATTAAATCTGATTCTTCTATTGCAGAATTAACATATGAAGCTGAGAAACCAGCTTCAAACTCTCAGCAAACTGCAGTTCTTGGAAATGAGATGTAAGAGCAGGGCTCCTCCAACAAGCACTACAAAATAATTCTGAGCCTGGGCACCAGTTCACTGAATGCAAAAAGTGATTCTTTACCTTTGGAAACCTTTCTTTGTACACATGATTCATCATTATTATTTCACTGTCAAAGGAAACTGGAGAGCGACCCGGGCTAGAGGAAAAAAGAAATTATGTTATCGTTTATAGATATCACTCCAAAACCTTTCAAAATCCAGGGCTGGTCATAACAAGGCCACACTGATTGTAACCCTCCCAAAGCTTTGAGTTCCCTCCAGTAATGGGCAGATGCTTAACTTGAGAGAATATCCTAGCAAGCAATGGCAGTCTGCAGTCATCTGGAAACTGCCAACATCCCTGTCTCCAGATGGACTCGGGCAGAAACACACCCATTTTTGGTGAGTGCAAGCCCTAACACAGAAGCATGTAAAACCCCAGTGTATTTGCTGCAGGTAGATTTGCTATTTCCCTTGCTCTGTTACTGCCCTCCATGGCAGCAGCAGCCCTGCTCCAAAAGAAATCACAATGATCTCTGCATATGCATCTATGTATAGGTTAGCAAGCAACTTCAAGCACACCAAAAAACCAGGACACTGAATCTTGACAAGCTGCATTTATATTACTGTTTGGGTGGCGTTTTTTAAAAGAAGAGTTGCATCTTGTTTCATCACATCTGATGGTATGCAGTGCTCTGACTCATCCTGCCACCGAGGACAGCGAGATGAGGTAATGCAGATAATCCCCAGCTACAGGATCGCCTGCAGCATCTCATTTCTCCAGTTACCTTGTTTTAATGTTCAAGACAAGCAAGGGGTTCAATTATTTGGCATTTTACACGATCACTGTCTATGATTTTAAGAGTACTAAATACTGCTAAAAATATTCTATGTCAAAAAATACAATTTTATCTTGAATGAGTTCAAATATTTCAAATTTTCTAGTGAAGGATGAAATGAATCTCTCTAAATGGAATAAATGCATTTTAAACTTGGAATGCATTACAGTTACTACCTTGTTGCTAACCTATTTAAAGGAAAAATATTCTTTTGGCAGCATACATTAACAATTCAAACAAAATTTAACTTGCTGTCTCACAGACTATAGCAATACCAATCTCTTTTCATGCCTTGCGCTGAAATTCCATGAACTACATCATGCCTTGTTTTTATTACTGTTTATCCCTTCACTTGGGAAAAGCACTTCAGATTAAATCTCTCACTGAATCCTTATGTTAAAGGAGAAAAAAATGATTTGCATGTTTGGGATACAAAGTAAAAACACATTTCATCAACTTCCCTTATCTTGATAGATAGCTATTTTTAATCAAGGAAAATTTCTTTAAGAAGCAACTTGCATTTATATTCATATGTAATGTATGACATAATTAAACAGAAGGGTAAGAACATTTACATTTCAGGCTTATAAGCAAATTCCCCAACCCATCCTGCCTGCTATCCTTACCCTTTTTTCTCCAAGACCAAAGGCTGACACAAACACGACACTTGTTTACTGGTACTTCATATGGAGCTGAAGGACTTGGTGAACATAGTTATTGAAGAATTTATTTTCCTCTAATGTAATTTTTCACTGTGTGATTTAAGTGAGGTATAAATTACAAGAATATATAAGGGCTTTGACACTAACTACAGAAATAGGGATGCACATACGTACTTCATTTTAACACTAAAAGTTGCACATGCTTAAGTATTTGCTATTTTAGGGCTACAATAAAACATGAGGGACTTTGCCTTTCGCTCTCAAGGCGCTTTATGATACAGGAAATTAAGAGCTATGCAGAAATCAAGACACTTGAGCTGTCCTGCCAGCAGATGTAGTGTTTCCTTAGGGAGAAGCACAATGGCAGGAGAATTTATTGGGTTTGCTTTTGTTTTTTACGATTCTGAAACAATTTCTGTGCACACCGACTGGCAAGAAAGTAAACACTTAAAATCCCTCCACTTCCTTGGGTATTGGCAGTTTTGTCTTGCTTTTGGGACCTCATCAGTGCCACTTTTTACCACTTAAAACAACAGACCCCACATAAAACTTTGGCTAAAACCTCAGATCAGGGTTCACATTGTCATTCAAAATAAAATTTGCTTCATATACCAGGCCAACTTAAATGTCTAGCTGGCTATAGTAAGTCTGTAGCATAATATACTGCACCATAATTTTTAATGTTGATCCTTAGCCTGGGAAACTAAGGAAATAATTAGCTGGATAACTAACTAAGCAAAGGCTGTCTGCCTGGCATTGCTGGGTATGTTACAGCACCTCTGAGACAGAACGAAGTGAAAAAGAAACAAGGACTGAGCAGATAACTGAATGCCACCAAGGGAGAACATAAGGAAATTTAGAAAAAAGATAAAAGAAGTTTAATACATTTTACTGGCATGACAGCTTTTCAAATGCAAAAGCTTCACACATCTATCCAGCACCAAAAATTTCATATACAGAACTAAACTGGTTGAACATTTCAAGCCTCACAAAGGAACAGATTATTTCCTGCAAAACAGAGGACACATGCTGTGCATGTGCCTAACATTTTAAGACAAAAAGCAGGCTGCCTCTCTTTTCTTGGTGCAGATAGGTAGGTCAAAGAAATTATTATTGTCAGTGAGTTTTTCATTTCAGCAGAGCAGACATTAGAAGAATATCTGTCCCCTTAAGCTCAACAGCAGAATGAAAAACTACTCTCTCACCCTCCCTCCACTTTATGAAAGATGTGGTGGTAGACTTTCAGTGATATCTATCTCCCACGAAGACTTCTATAGCCTTCAGCTTGTCAAAACTTATGCGTCCTTATCTGATGCTATAAAGTGAAAATAGCTTATAGACAGCTATTTCAAGGAGTAGCGTTTACGGTAATAACTGAAATCTTGCAAAATCTAGTTTAAGTGTGACTAAATAAAACTGAAATGTTTATGAATACCTAATTTTTCCTTCACTGTGACAGCTGTATTTATTAGGAAAAAGCAGAGAAGCTGAAAGCACTGTGCTTCCCTCTGACTTCATCCTGTATATAGAGGTTTAATTAGGCTGTATTTACAGTACATGACAAAAATCAGCATCCATAAGAAACTTAAAACCATAGGCCTTAATTTTCTGTCTTTTCCAGACATGCAAAATATGGGGTTTTAAAACCAGAGAGCTAAAACTGAATGAAGTAGACACCAAGGCAAACCTAATGAGGAAGGTAAGCCTTCCTCTTCTCCCAAGAAATAAATACTTAAATCTTTGACCTAATGAAAATTACATTAACACCAGAAGTCAGAAAACTCCACAAGCAGTAGGGACTGCAACTAGCTCTTTCCAAACTTCAGGTATTTTGTGCATGCCAACAAAGATTGCGACTGCTTTAGAATGAAAGGAGGAAGTTAGAGTAATGAGCAGTACAAAGGGCAAATAAGAGCATCCAGTTTTCCTCATAATAGAAAACCATGAAAATGGTGAGTGAACCCAGAAGTTAATAAATTTAAAACCAATAACTTTGAAGAACCTTTGCAAATCAGGTTCACAGAATTCACTGTCTTGAGAGAGAAAACAAAGAGACCAATATTATCTGTAATGCAGTTAGAATGTATTTTCATAAGGAACAGATGCCTTATGCTTCAGAATATGAAACAATTATCCTTCTCCAGCAAATCCATGGGTGCGTGAATCCCCATTCCACAGCTTGTGGTGGATGGCACATCCTGAGCACATTCCTGCAGCAGCATGAAGTGATGAACCCGCCAAGATTACTCAAGTGGTTAAAGCTGCCACTTAAGTGCTGTGAGACGAGAGAGCTCCACAACCTGCAGTATCAATGTCAAAGATAGAAACGGACTATGCAGGTCCACTTGTGTGGTTCACCCATTCCTTCTTCCCATCTTGGGTATTTTATTGCCAGAAATCTTTTTTGGCAGCTGGCATTTTCTAGGAGTTTTCTCTGTATATTGTTAATGGCAGGATCCAGCGTGACAAAAAGTCACATTGGAGGATTGCACTTAAAAAGCAATACCCAGCAAAGAGATGAAGGAGCATATTTGATTAAGGATGATCTCATCTACTTCAACTATAAAAAAATTCATTGCAACAATCTTTAGCCCTTTTTCCCCAGACAACGTGATCCTGAAATACAAAAGGAGATCAAGAAAACTGGGCAGATTGGTGGGCTGAGTGACTGCACAAAGGCAGCTCCTGAAGAAGTCATTATTAGTTGACTCCACTTTTATCTCTGACATTCTCCACACATTCCCACATGTTAGCAACTGCTAAAGATGACAAGTAAAGAGAACTGGGAAAAGATGGAGGGCAGTGTCTCTCTAACTTAAAAAGAGTAATGATGCCAAGTTTAGAGCAAGAATTCACAACTTTTCATGCATTTTACTCCAGGGGAAAAAAAGATCTTCAGGTAAAGCCAAGGACTGTTCAAAACAAAGTGAATGTAGCCTGGAGATCTCTCTATAGGTCAACAACCTGAAGGATTTGAAGGTTGCATTACAAGAAAAAGAGAACAGTTGAGAGATGATATTTAGGAATTACTTCTGCAGAAAATAATTAAATATTCTTTTCTACTAAAGACACTCTGTAAGCACAAAAACGTGTAGGTCACATGGAAATACGTTCTTTCACTCAGCATGTGAGAACTGGATCTTTATGAGACAGATGAGAGAACAGGATTCTGAATTTTGCAAGCAGGTCTATAAGAATGTCACTCTTGCATCCCAGCATTGGCCTCAGAATCTCTCCTTCCCCCTGCACAGGAAAGCAGCTGGGAAAGAACCAGTGCCATTTCTTCAGTGTAGGAATTCAGGGCATTTCCATAAGACATGATTAGATAAAAGATGAGTATCTTGGAGCCACGCTGGCAGAACACCTCAAACAAACTGCTACCGACCTGTCAGTGTAGGGCACTCAATGCCACCCTCCATGACTGCACTTTGTTACTTTTTTCACCCAGTCTGATCATCAGGAGTGTTCTGTACAAACAGAACATGTTCACCTATGTATCAGAAAATGGTAAATTTCTAGCCAAAGCAGTACTTTTTTCTAAGAGGTTCATCTAGGCAGTACTCTATATCCAGGAGCATAAAAGGATCATCTGACACTTCTAAAAATTCTAGGGTTAAAGACAAAAAAACCCAGTCACAGCACTTGACAGTGACATCTCAAAATGCCAGTTCCTCTCTCATAAAAAGAGATTTAAGGCTGCAGTCATATAGGATGAAAAATGAAAATGAAAAGTAATCAGGCCATCTTCTAACTTACAAACCCGTGGCCATCAATTAAGGAAAACATCTGATATATTTTGTTCATCTGCTTTTCATTAAAGGTGATCAAACAAGACCACTGACTACTTATGAAAACACAGATTTTTAGGAAATTCCTGCTAAATTTTCAACACATTAACTACTCAGCTTTTATTTTTTGAGCAAAAAAAGCCTCTCATCAAGTGAGCTAATTCTAAGGCATGGGCAAATAAATAAGCAAGCTTTGTGCAGTGAATAAGGTCTAGTCTGCACGTTTTAGTGCTTGTTAGTTTACAAGGACAGACTATCCCCTGTCAAAGAGGGTATTTGTTCCTGCAGACATTGCTCCAGTTGGTTGGATTGACATAATTTTCCTTGGAGGTGGAAGGGCCAGCATGAATGCTAGGCAGTGGCAAGGGTGCTTTAGAGTCACTCAGCATCACAGTACTAGCAATAACCAAATGAAAAACAAATGAGGCACAGTGAGTTGAAAAAATTAAATTACTTCGTTCAAAGCTCTTGAATACCAATAGCATTGGCCATTACCACACTGAAAACCAGAGAGAGCTCAAGAAAGTATTCAAGAGAGGAAGAAGCTTAATCAGTTACATGACACACTGAATTAATCTCACCACCAATTATAAATCTACTACTGATAACTCTGCTTTAAACAGGCTCACAGAGGTAAAATTCTCAGCAAGCTGATAACCCATATTAACATGAAAGAAAATAAAACTGGGCTCTTCACACTGTTGTGTGTATCATTCTTGCATTAGCAAACTTGTCTCCTACAACAGGAACACACCTGAGTTAGAAAGGGTAATAATTGCTTTAGCCATGTGTTGTCCACCTACAGCAGCTGTTTTATCTGTGGAGAATTAATACCACTACAGTTACACCACTCAGCTGTAGTGGGTGTAAAGAGTGACAAGGGGACTGAAGTAGGACTATTGTTCAAAGAGACTTAGTATAAATCACATAACTAGTCTTTCACTAGATGGTAATTTGTGGAGGTCACAGACCAAGTGTGCTACTGCCCACAGGACTTCCTTGCTCCTGTAGATTACTGTGGAACTACACTCAGTAGATCCATATGCAATTACCATGCAGCCTGCGCTGAAGTTTAGAACATACAAATAATCACAAATAATCAAAGGTCAGCTCTGCCATGACACTATAATCACAATGGATTTTGTTTTTATTATCCTGGCTTGTTTTACTTCCTTCTTTTACAAACACCCAACTAGATCCTGAACTGCGCACACTGATTCAGCATTTCCAGCTGGCAGAGGTTTTGAATGTTGTCCATTAATTTAAAGGTGATACCCTCAGATGAGAACCAAAACAGAGACTTCACCTCCTTGACTCCTGCTTGTATAAATCCTTTCTCTTTCACAAGAAGCTGTGTCTAGAGAGCACGCATCCCTAGACTTTCATTCACTTGGTCCATCACTAAAGACACAGCAAAACTTGAGATTTTTGCCCAGATAAAAAGTGTGGATTTATTCCACCTAATTGTTAGAGACTTGCAAGAAAGATTGCTCATAGACTTTGTGGAATTTCTGTCCTTGGAGATATTCAAGAGTCATATGGACATGGTCCTGGGCAGTCTGCTTGAGCAGAGGTTTGGACAGGATGACCACCGGAGGTCCTTTCCAACCTGATCCATTCTGCAGTTCTGAGAAAGATTAAATTCCGGTTGTTTCTGGTTTTATGTACGGGAAAAAAATCAACGGCACAAGGAAATAACCCCTGGATATTTATCTTTGAATAAACAGTTCTCTGAAGAAACAGTAAAAATTATTCAACTACTAATGCAAGAGAAACGTTGTCAGTGCTATTACAAAATAGCTCTGGGGTGCAATTCCATTTAAGGTTTTGACTTTATCTACTCTAGCTTTCATATCCCTTCAGAAACACTGCCAGAAAAGTTATTAGCAGTGGCTGTAACCACATCCTTATGTTATTGTAGCAAAATTCTGAGAACAAACTAGACTACAGGAAATCTACATCCTATAGGTTTAATTCGAAATATTTGCAGATCATATTTTCATAGAGTTGTTGTGAAGATACAAAAGCATACTATACCAACCATTTTGCAATCCAAAAATCTCAGCATCAGATAAGAAAAAAAAAAATCTTTTCTGATTAGGTGAGGTGAGCTAAATGTTGAATAAAATAGTTGCAGAAATATGTAACAAAGCAATTACAAACTACTACTCATAAATTTCAAAGCACATATAGAAATGCAACACGTATCCAGCATCTTAAAAATTCAACAAATGACCCAAAGCTCACCTGAGACTGCGAGATCGAGGCCTCAAGGCTGGAGAATGGCGCCCTTCCTCATCAGTGATGCTCTCAGTACTGAAATGCTTTGTCAGGAAATGAAGTTCATCTGCCGTGGGCTGAAAGGGCAGCTGGTGCAGCTTCTCCTGAGATGAGCATGATGACTGAGTACAGAAAAAAATACAGAAAAGAAATGCACTAAACGCATGCATAGGGGTCAGCTAATGAATGGAAGAGGAACGGATTCTGCCAGACACTGCACACTCCAGCGGAAAAGAAAGCTATTTATCAGACCAGGTGCCTCTTTTCATTGATCTCATGATGCTAAGCCAACTCTTACATACAATGACAGAGCTGGTGAGACCAGGAAAACTTTGGGAGAGGGCTAAGGAACCACTGCATCCGATTCTTGAACCATTACATTTGATCATGCAGATAATTTACTGTCAGGAGACAGAAAGGAAGGTACGTGAGTACCAGCACTACTCTGGAAAGCACAAGGAGGTTCCTGGAGTGGTGAGCAACTTTCTTTCCTTTTCCCTCATGCTCTCTTAGCTCAGAAGTTTCACTGGCATGCAGAATGCTATGGAGCTGTGGAGACATCAGAGTTTTTTGCTGATTATTGGCTCTCATTGGAAGTTGCTAGTGTAAATGGAGAGGATTTTATTTCTCCTTTCCTTTACTCATCAGGCTTCTTCTCTAATTAAGGAGACAATAATAAAATGAAAGGCACTGCCTTTTTTTTTAACATTAACAGAGTTTCTTGTTATAAACAGCTTATTTATCTGTTAATAAGTTGATGCATTTACATAACACGTGTCCTGTGCTAATGATAGACATGAAACTGTTTTAATTCTTGAACCACATGAAACCTGAGAATAAAACAAATATTTGTGAGAAATGTTAGTACTATCAAATGTTGGATGTTCCAGGGGAAAAAGCTGTAAGTAGCTAACAAATGTATTTTTGTGTGTGTGATTTTTTCAATGCCCCTTTCCACTTCACAGAAGTAAGAAAATATTTTATGTAAGGACAAATTTAAAATTCTCTTTAAAAACAAAGGGAAAAAAAAAAAAGGAAAAAAATGCACTGAATAACCAGAGTAGCACTGAATAACACCAGTGGGCCTTATTAAAAACATCACCCTAGCCTAAGTACCAAGGCTCATTATTATCTGATGAAATTCATTATGTCCACTGTTCCAGTAGAAAAACTTGTACTTTTGCTACAATGACCCTCATTCAAACTGGAACAACTTCATCCTAGTACCAGGAGTATTGTAAGGAGAGAATTATACATGACATAACACATATGACTGAAGCTTTAACTCACCTAATATGGGGGGAAAAAAGCATATTTATCTCGTCATATGGCTAGATCCTTTTGATTGACATTTTCTGAGGAAAACCACCCAATTAACCAACAAATCTGAGATACACAAGTCACACAGAAAGTATGTTCAAATGGTGCAATTATTGTAAGCAACAGAAAATGGAGTGACACGAGAACTTGTAAACATAAAGATCCTGTCCTTTGATAAAATTATAATTGGCTCAAGACCCCAGATCCACCCTCTCTGCACTGCACAGAGATATTTACAGAAAAAAAATATCGCTTAAAAGCCTTGAGATTTGCATGAACTCCCCAAGTGTGTCTGGAACTGGAGACCACCACTTCTAACATTGTGCAGGGATCACGTTGGGAAGTCACCTCCAGCTCAGTGTCCACACAGCGGTAATTACCCAGATGGTATATCAGTTTTCACTGGTATAATTCACATTGAAGCCAAGATAGAAAGTCTGGGCATGTGCCCCCTTGCCCACAGCTATTCTGCTGCTCACACTGCTTATGCCAACTATAAAGAATATTCTCTCCCTGCAGTATAGAATTATGCAAGCCCTGTTTTAATTTTCAGAGATTTCTTTGATGTCTTTCTTTTTCTCACACCATAGAAGGAGCAGGAAGAAGTACCCGCCTATGAAAAAAGCCTCAAAGAAAAGGTATGTGGCAGCTGACACCCCATTCATGATGAATGACATGGATCCTGGAACAGACCAGGAAGTACTAGAGATACTGTCTTACAAATCTGCATTAGCGGGTACTCAAGTTCTGGTATACACTTTTATTCAAAACAAATTAAGGAAGGTTAGCACATAGTTACTAGAATTAGGAAAAAAATGATCAATACTTACAGTCCAGAAAAATCATTAAGAACTTTATGTTTCCCAACAGCGAAACCACAGGGGAAGCAGAGCTAGTTGACTCACAGATGACCCAACAAAACCCTCCCTCTACTTTCTCTCCTTAAAAGCAATCAGATCACAAAGTTTAGAAATCCAAAGAATAATTAATGAAAGCCCTGAAGATAAAGACCACAGACTTTTCTTTGCCAAGGGCTTCTCTAGCAGTGTTAAGGTGTACAATCTTTTAATGAAAAACTGTGAAAGCAAAGTGAAACACTTCTGAAGTATTGATTTTTAAGTAATCACATCATGGTATTCAATACTTGCAGCAGACTAACACAAACACCCCTCTGGTGTCTTAATTACAGATGCAGAATCAGCCAACTCTTATCTGGTTAAAAAAAAATAAATCAAACTACATTAGCTTATAAACTAACTCTGCATCTAGAAAATGAATAGCACATTAGTTGCTTAAAAAATAGTTGTATATTGGCCCATTCAACTGACTCTTTTATGTTCATCTAAGTTGAAAGAAGGTCTTCTCCAGCTTTTCCAGTGTTGGTCTGATGATATTTATCTGGTCTTCATATCTTTTCATTTCCTACTGACCAGAAGGAAAGTCTATTGTCTTCCTTCTATCTTGCTTGAAAAAGAAAATCTTGAGGACTGATCATACCAAATGGAAGCCCAAAATTCTGTAAAATTCGTCTCTGCAGCATTAATTCATTGTGCCCTTTTGACAAGCCCCTTGACTACTTCTTACTTCAGTTTTAAAAGTCTCTGCCGGAATAATACCACTTATCACCTTTAGAGGTGTTATTCATATCAATTCAAATTAATTCTAATCTGTGAAATACTATGATAATAGTATTGTCATAGACAAGTCGTAAGTAGGATTGGCTTAGAAATGTAACACCAAGTTTAATAGCTCCAACAATTGGATCATTACTTACTAAACAGCCCATTTCAATGTCTTACTAAGATTGTAACACAGAACCAGCAAAAGCACAAGAGATGAGAGAGCCATTGAGAGAAAGAAAAAGTCTTGGAATTACATGTTTTAATCTAACTATTTTCTGCAGGAAGGTGAATTCAGGTCTACTTATGACTATCACTTCATGATTCTCTTTATGCCACCCTATTTTCTATTACTTACAAGGCTTTGAAAAATTACACCATTTGAACTGATGCTTTCTGCGTGACATGTCTGTCTCAGATGTTTTGGGGTTGTTTGGTGGTTTTTTTCATAGGAAAACATCAACCAAAATTATTTAGCTATTTCAAGGAACATGACAAGAGACAAATACACTGTCTTTCCCATGCCAGAAAGCTGAGAACTCTTTAATGTCCCTGTTTCAAAGCAAGAACTGATGCTTCCATTGGATTTTTCTTGTTCTTGTTACTTTTACCCTCTCCATGGACATCCACTTGAAGTCTGGTCAAATTATAAACTCTTGGAAAACTACTGATCACACCTGCAGATAAGAACTTCCACACTGCAGGAAGCTTGACCAAAAGGTGTCATCCTCACAGCCATCCTGGAAGCTGTCACAGTGACTATCATTGATCAAACTATTTGGATGTTGTCCATATGAAAAGTAACTGTACTTGCTCCACGCTTTCATAGCTTGCTCCCAGAAGAGGACTTAGGCAGGGCTTATGCCCATAAAGATTTAACCTAAGACTATAAAGGCCAAAGCAGAGCTCCTTTTTAACAGCTGCTCTCAGGTGCTTGAATGTATAATAATGTTTGGCAGCGAAACCAGGACATCTTTTTCATGTTGATAATTAATTCTACATTTTTTCTGTGCTCTTGCCCACACATCTGTACACACACACAGAGACTTCAACAAGAGACCGAAATCAAGACACCTGCCTTCTAAGAAGACAAAAAACCCCACCCTAAATTAAAAAAAAAACAACACACAAAACCAAAAACAAAACAAAAACAAACCCAAAAAACACACAAAACTGTCTTGAAGTTCAAAAGATAAGAAATTGTGGAAATTGTGCAAACTAGAGTCTGCAGGACTGTGTCTGAATAAATGAAGCTATAGAGATAAGATTAACATTGCAAAATCGAATTTTAATCATATCCATTCCTACTAAAAGAAAACTTTTGACCCAAATTTCTTCTCTTGCTATATAGACTGAATTTAACACTCACCTCCTAAGGAACTGTGTGATAAATTTGTGTTTGAGAGGCACTAGAAAGTTCATGGATGAACTTAACAGAACAGCTAACAAGGAAAACAATGATACCTTCTAAGATTTGCATAATGTGGAGTACTGAGTCTTAAATAATGAAGGTATGTAATTATAATAATTAGGAATGTACTCTAAATAATTCATACAAAACCAAATGATCAGTAGAAATATTACAGAAAGAGGCAGTGATGTTACCACACAGTTGAAGGCACTCACCATAACACATACAAAAGCATGTTACATTAAGACTATACAGGTAGCCTTAACATTTCTATTTTTTCTATGCTTAGCTTGTTATGTGGATAACCATAATACCTTGTTCACGTAAAAAGTAAGAACTCATTTTAGGAAGCATGTGAGCGTTACAAGGGTTAACACAGTGCTGTTGTTTTAGTTGTGTTACTGACAGAGCTCAAGCAAACTGCAGCCAGCCTTTCCAATGATGGGTGTAAGAACTGAAAAGCTTTATTAGGAGGTTGAAATTACTGGAGTTGAGAAACAGATGTGGCTTATCATTTTTTATTTCTGCTAGCCTGATTGCAGAGGTTTTCATGCTAAAGAAGTTGAAAGCAGACAAGAATTTCATTTCCCAGGTATAAAAAGCTGAGAGCTTTGAAGGTAATTATGCACTATCTCTGAGTCCTGCCACTTGGGAGACATTGCGCCCCTCAACTGATCAGTCAAGCCAAGTGCTGCACTGGGATTTCACCAATGCTAAAGGCAAAGTGCAAGATGATAGGAGCTGGGAAATGGAGGAAAAAAGCAGCAGAACCAATAATTTAAAAAATTTTTAAAATAATTAGTATATTAAGTAACGTTAGCAAAACAATGAAGAAAGATCAGATATTTTAGTAGAGACTCAGAAGCTGATTTGTTAGGGTGTTTATTTGTACAAACTGAATTGCTTGGAAATGTCTGTGTCACTTACTGAAACTGTTGAACTGGGAGTGTTTGTTCCATAGCCAGACGAAGGAAGGGAGGCCAAGGACCAGCGGCGTCCATCCGTTCTGGGGGAAAGACAAAAGCGAAATTACAGTTGGGGACATATTGTGGCTAATTCTTGGGAGAAATAAGCAATTTTCTCCCCCACATCTCTTAACCTCACACTTAGAGTCTTCAGTTATTCAGATGAATCAGGTACCCTAATTACAATGACATTTGTGAAAAAGCAGCTAGACTAACTTTTAAAAGTAAAATTAGGTGACCTTGGAAAAGATAAAGCAAATGGGAATCAGATTCCTGCATTAAGTAGATGCTTTGTGCATGTTACCACTTGTACAAAAATTGGAGTTTCTAAAACAGGCAAATGAAAACAGCTCCCTGCAAACTTCTTTGAAAAAAAAAAGTCATGCTTTAGATAATTACTTGTGCAGTTTCTTGTCTTTCAAATAAAGATTAAAATTGAGGAAAAAAAAAACACATCAGAAGAAGAATCAACTGAAAGTGGATTCATTTGTTTACCTAGTCAAAGAGCATCACCTGGCACAGCTGATGAATTAAACCCACAACAGCAGATACAAACAGAGATAACGAGTCCACTCAAATGCTGAGATAGAAATCACAGAACTCTCACCTAGGGACTCTCTTTCTCCTCCAGTTCATATTATATTAGTAGCTATTCCCCTATTCTAGCTAAAGAAACCTGACTCTCAGGGCAAATAACCAAAACATGGTGGAGATATTGCAGAAAAGGTCTTGTTTTACCAATGTCAAAACTGAGAAACTACACAGCTGCTTTCAGAAGAATCAGAACCTTCTCCACCCAAGCCCCTTCTCAGTGAGGATGGAAACTGAACTACATTCAGCTCAGTCTCACAGTGCTTGTTCTGCCTCTGATCTCACTTCATGCATTTTGTGTCCTATTATGTCCTCTTACATGATAGAATGGACATTTTAAAAGTTTCTTCCTCCCATCAGTTTCCATTTAATTGTTTCTTTTCTTGCAGTAGATTATCAGCAACTGGTCATAACATGAAGCTGAATTAGAATAGCTCATTGTTCTAACCTGCTTTGGAAAGATATGGGGCTTTTTGGTACACACAGACACAGTGCATTTACACAAGTGCATTATAAAATAGGATGTTTGATACAGGTCGGAAACAGTGCTTATAGAACTCTCCAGTGTTATTGTCACTGTAACATTTCTCATCCCACTATCCACACTCATGAAGTCACATCTCCAGAAAAAAGTTCAAAGCCTACCCAGATGAACTCCTGTTTACAATTTTTCTAGATCTAGTTCCTTTCATGTTCAGGCACTGATGAGCACCACTCTTTGCCCTCTATCTTGGAACGAGAGGGAAATAAATTCACCATTCCACATCACTGAAAGAGCATTATGTCAAGAGTTTTAAAAAGACTCATGTTTCATGCATTAAAAAAAATTATTAGGCCGTAATGCAGACTTTTATTGCATGTGTATGTTATAGCTAAACCCCATTTAGCCACAGGTGACGTTTTCTTTGGGAAGAAATAAAATGTAAAAAATTATCTCAAAATAATTCCACGAAAAACAGAATTCCTTTCTTAACCCTGAAAAACAACAATCATCAGAATTATAAAGTTGCTGCTTTCTATGGTAAGTGACTGAACACTCAGCATCAGTGATCTTCATTCAGCTTCTTCTAACATACCGGAGGAGTATGGGAACATACTGGGGGAACCTTTAGGTCAATAATTCCACCTCAGTTTGGACTCTCAGTCCCAAAGCAAGACAGTCTGTTCACAGGAATGCACAAAGTCACTCCTTTTTAGCTAAAGGAAAGCCTAACTCCTTTTTAACTGAATTACCTAAACTGTGTACTGAAATAACTTCAGAATCTTCATTTTGACAAAATTAAAAGAAAATATATTTCTCAGTTAGAACATTACAGGACACCCCTTCATGCTTGGGCTATTTTCTGCTGATGCAATCGAGGCAAGCTATGTGCTAAGCAGTCAGGGCACGCATATCAGCTCTACTCTAGCAGAAAGAAGTGGGACAAGACTAGAAATCTTCCAAATCAATGAAAGGGAAAAAGACTTTAAAAGAAAATTCCTCCTTCATTTACGCAAAACATTTCAAAGTTATTTCAGTGTTTTCTTAATAAACATATTTTAGAGAGACAACATGCAATATTGCTTCAGGAAGACACTTGGAAAGAAATCTTTAGGTTTTATATTTGTTTACTACTGACCCTTTGCTAGCACAACAAAAACATGCAAACAACAAACTTTGCCATTAAAATGACATTTTAATAAGTTAATTAAGGAAGTATTTTTATGGCAGCTAAACGCTATTTAATGAACAGTGGATCAATTTCAAACAATAAGGTGTTAGAGAAACAATGCTTCTTTCTCCAGAGCACTATCTATTTATGATTTTAAGAGAAAATGCAAAGATTTCATGTTACAATTACCAAAGAATAGAAGCTGGATGCTTAAACGGGGTTGTTACAGCAGGAACTTGTTAGGGACATGGGCTCAGCTGCACAGAAGCACAGTCCATACACACACACAAACAGCAGCAATAGGATACACATTACCTGTCTGCTCTGTGTCCGTGGCTGTATGGAAAAAATTGTACAATAATTATGAGAGAGGGAGAAGTCAAAGATGCACATGATTTCTGAAAAAAACCTTCATCTCTTGATAGTGGTATTCCTCCAAGATCAGTTTTACTGAATACAAGAAGAATTAACATACATTTACTCATTCCAACAGGAGGATTCCTGAACATTCCAACTCTGTGGCTAAGACACAATCACTGAAAGGGGGTCTAACCAGGGATTTATGATTAAGCACGAGTCGGATCAAGGACAATCTTGCAGTATATTGTAGTGGCTTTACAATAACTGATGCTTATCAAACGTGTTTTCTTACTCTGTCTGAAGAAAGAACTCATCACAGGGCTTTAATGAAAGAATGGAAATCACAGATTATGTCCAAACAGAATAATAAATGAAGAAATTACACCACAAATAAAAGGCAGAAAATCAGCAATAAATAATTTCTCTGATTGTAATGGCAGGAAATCAGGTAAGGGCCATTTCTTAAGACCCACAGAATGTCAGTGAAAAGGACACTGTGAAATATCCATTTGTCTGGCACCACACTTGCAATTACTTAATACTATCAATGGAAGTTACTCTGATAGGACCATGTGATAGTCTAATCTGTATCTGTTGTTACTGCTGGCATAGCTATTCAGGGTGTAATGCAAGTAGAAAATAGAAACAAGTTGCTAAAACAAGCTGTCCTTAATTGTTTTTTTTCAGTGACAGAGAAAGTATACAGAGGAACATGGATACTGTAAAATTAACCACTGTGTTCAATAGGCCATGTTTAACCTTTATTCATCTATTTCTTTAAAAGTTAGGCTTAAAAAGCGGAAAAGTATGCAAGGGAACTCTTCAGAGTTTTATTATTAAAACATTTATTTGCTGTCTGAACTTTTAGAAACCCATGACACTGAAGCAACAAGTAGAAACATGATGTGAAAAATCATGTTAAGTTTTGACAATGGTTTCTGAAATTAGTTTTCTCTTCTGTTCCAGGGTCCAGAAGTCCAGATAACGTGAAAACTGGTAAATCAGTAGACTTCAACAGAGCTTATTAATACATTTAGATCGGGCTTAGATACCTCTTTATAAACAAAGGTGGATGCTGTGAATTCATTTGAATTGTTTTACCAGGACGTAAAACACTAATTTTTCCCTCTGAGGCAACAGGAAAATTCATATCCAGTCTCTTATATTTCACATGCTATTAAAAAGTTTTTTCTTACTTAAGACCTGAAGAGCAAAGTCTACTTCAAACAGTATTCAAGGACATGAGGTCTTCTAGCAAATCGCCTCAATGGAGAAACGTTCCAGGATTTTCCTGCCATTCAGATAAAGGATGTACCTTATTCCATCAAATCCTAACCCTTTATTCTTCTTTGAAGTTTTGAGACCTATCCTTTTTTCTAACTAGTCCTCAAGCTAAATCTGTCATTCTCAGAAAATTTACTTTCTCTCAGGATGATCACACGTTCCCCATTCTCAGATCATTTTAACACAGACTAGGGCTTTTTTTCAGCCAAGGCAGAGTATAACAAATTCAAAATACCTTGTCCACACTTGAGTCTAATAATCCAGCTCCCATGCACAAACCCTACTTGGGCTTTCTCTATTTTCCCTGTTCTTTATTTCTCACAAAACTTAACTTTCTATATCATTATCCATTTCTGCCTACCTGCTGGGATACAACAGTCAAACCACCATTTTTCCAGCCGTCTGTATTCTTTCTATCCTATTCCTTGCACTAAATTCATCATTACAGTATCATATTTCTTTCCACCAGTTTGATAAACTGCATGACCAGCATGTGTCCAGCATTCACTGAAGGACAGATGACAGCGTCACATTCAGGTCTTCAGTGCTGCTCTTCTAGAGGTTCCTGTAGACTTGTAATTTCAATCATCAGCTATTTTCCTCATTAAAGCAATAATGTTCTCTTGACACCAATGCCCAAGACAGGAGAGAAAACTCAAGAGTCAGTACCACTCAGAAGGCAGGGAATGAAGGCATACAGTGCATCCCTGATTTTATGTATGTTTACATCTTTGTGCAGACACAGCAAAGAAGGTCAGTACACTCTGAACATATCCCACTGAGAACAACATCTAGGACTAAAACTCAGTCACAATTACCCTAATCATGACTGCCTTTAATGTCACTATGACTAAATTATTTGTCATATCACATGCCTTACATGTCATACATCTAGGAGAACATTGCCACCTCCCTAGGCAGCATTAACTACTTAATTTACTTCATCATCTTCTAGCTCTGAAAAGTACATTCTGGGTGCTGCCAAGATGTAGCCCATAAAGAATAAAATAAAATTTTTACATCAGAGAAAGTAAAACCCAATCAAAAAACCTTCTAACCCATAGGCCATTTCTAAATAAAAGTGTACAGACTATGTGCTTGCCAGTCCAAAGAGAATAGATCCTGCCTTACCTTCGGGCAGGAACAAAGGAAAAATGAGCAGGTGCATTTGGAGAGAAGTTCCTGGGACTGTCCAAAGGGCTGCTACCTGTTTGAGAAAGCCAAAATAAACAGTCCAAAACCATTTCGTTCACATTTGCAATAAATGGAGTAAGTCTTCACTGTGCAGAAAGACTTTCTAGTTATAAGCAATTGGAAATACGGACTTTTGCATCTTTGATCATTTGAGCACCAGTTTGCTAAAGAAATATTCTGATACAGGTGTACTGGTATTTTTCCTCCTTTTAAAATAATTTAAGGTGTTCATCTTATTTCCTATTTTCAAGTAAGTAAAGTAGCATTCATAGATCACACGATCTTTTAATATTTTGCAATAATTTCTATATACAAGTTTTCTTAACACTTGTCAGTGAAAAACCTGAGTTAGAAATGTCATTGATGACAGTTTCAGTAATAATAAATAGAGAACATTCCTTCACAACATACATCAAGGCTGAATGTAAAATTCACTCAGGGGAAAAAAAAACTAACAAACCACATAACAAAAGAACTGCACGTGGCAATAAAAATGACTATACACATATAAGATGACTGGGTAAAAATGTATCAGCACTCACCCTAACTACCACTTTTCTGAAATAGTGCTTCCACCATGAAATGAAAGTACCAGTGAAATTACACAGCAAGGAAAAGATAACATTTAATTTTCTCTTGGAACAAGTATTTTTTTCTCTGGGCTTTGTCATATGACATGTAAGCACACGGTTGGTAAGAGGTTTATTGCAATGTATTTTATTTCTACGTCAAAAGCAATCACTTTGAAGAAAGCCCTTCTGAAATACAGGATCATTTACAAACTAGCTGCAGGAACTTTTGAAAGTTATGGATAAATTGGATGCTTCTTGTCAGTGAGTGCACTTTCTATCGGGCATATTCTTAAGTGGCTTGCTCTTTCTGACCATTAATACAAGCACAAAAGAGGAACTATACATAGTAAACATATGTCAACAGCAATTTCTCTGTGAACAGACAATAAGATAACATTAAAATAAGCCCAGGAGAAGGAAATAGATTCTGGACAAGCAATACACTGCAAGGTACATAACTCATAAATTATTTTTAAATTTAGATCCCACATGAAAAAGTCAAACCAATTATGAGTCATCTGCAAAGGACCTCTCTCCGTTTCAAGAGAAGTACTACGGTCCCCTCAGGCCAGCACTGTTGGTGAGGTTATGGGCCCATCCATCAACATACTGAAGCTTTTAATTAAATCACATTAATTTCAACCCGAGTTGTCCACATCCCTTAACTGCTACACTGCGCAGAAGCAGAATGCAAGCACAGTGCTCAGTTGAAGGTAACATTCCCTCACACCTCAGCAATACAAATGGTGCTCAAACATCTGCAGCAGCACCTCTGCCCAGCCCCCTGTGAGCAAGGTGTGCCCAGCTGGCACCCGCGCTGGGGCAGGGGCAACGGGCTGATAGCAGCAGGGCCGGGAGCACGGCCACAGTGCAGCAGGGCCAGCAAACTCCATCTGCTCTACAAATCCACCCGGGGGGGAAAACAGCAGCTGGTTGAGATTAAAGCAGCCTCAGGCTGATCTAACATGGGGGGTGATGAGAGAACTGGGGAGGTAAGGGAATGCCAGACCACTCCACAATCTCCTTCATCAAGAGCAAATTAAATTAAAAACAAAGGGTTTGAGCAACAGGTTTGTTTTCCTTCGGCTTGATTTTCTTCTGTTCTATTAGTTAAGACTAACAATGAGTTCACAGTGTAATATAACACAATGCAAGTCTTCATCCAAAAGGGGATAGGGTTTAACCCATTCCCAGTATACCACAAGTGGATAGGGGAGAGAGTGATCAGAAATCAGTAATTAAGAAATTTTTGGTGCTTCATTTATTAAGCTTGTATTCATTTTAACTCATAGTCACAGTGGAAAAAAAGCAGAAGTATTATGCTGCTTTTGAACCAAGATAGAGAGGTCTGACAGTCACAGTCTAGGTGGCACTGCAACCTCAGAAGAAGGATTTAAGAAGGCCACAATAGCCACCAAGTGAACAAACTTGGCACATGAACACACATGTCCCAGTGGCAGCACATGGTTATAGGGTGAGGGTCACCAGTGACTTGCTAGCAGAAAGATGAAGGAGCATTTTTGATCACAGGGAAATGCTGCAGGAGTGAGGCCTTTCCATAGCTCCATAGGTGATCAAATAAAGTAAGGAAGGCTGTCAGCTTTGGTGGGAATCTTGGGTTTTGCCTTCCCAGTTTTCAAGCCTTATTAACCATGAACCCTGTGTCAAGATGATCCTTTTGAACAAAAAGCTCATTGCCCAACGTTGTTATAAACAAGGAGTGAACTGTCATTGCCTTTTTATATCTTCATCACACTCCTGTGAACTTTCCAGATTATGATCAAAACAGAATTTCAGAATAACTGAGCAAATTGGGTAATGACAGTTTTTTAATTTCAAAATTAAGTATGTGGGTGTTCAAACTCTTCTGAGCCTGCACAATGTGGTGCGGAGATACTACTAAATTTTAAGCAACTACTTTTTCAGATGTATATGGCATATTTCCTTTCAGACACTGGAATTTTAATTAGATCCCCTGTGATTTGCTTCTAGTGTTAAAATGAAAAGCAATTAGTTTTTCTATTCAAGTCTGGGTGAAGCTTTTAAAACAACAACAGGGAAAAGGGGAATTACTACTTTCCCTAAAATTTCCCCGTACTGCTGAATCTGCTCTGCATGAAGGCATTTTAATAAGAGAAGCCTCAGCGCAATGGTCTCGTTCACCAAGGCCGATCGAAACCCTATTTATTCTGCAGCAAAGGTAGATTGCCCTGTTGCTCAAGGGTTATAGCTGGCTACCACTGAACCTGAAATGACTCCGTCCCAAGGGAGGCTGTTACACAGAATGATTGCCCATTAGGTAAATCAACACAGTTACACAAATGCCAATAATTCAGGCAGGAACCTTTACATCTTCTGGACACAGGAAGAAGGATGCAGCCAACGCATTTATATATCCACTACCCTCGAAATACGAAACCAGACCTTATGGGCAAGAGATACATGAAAGTCTCAGCTATCACCTACAAACATGACGTTCATCAGACAGGCTGTGAGTCCAAAAACTCACAGGAGAGCCATGCTGTAACATCTGCTCCTGAGATTCAAAATAAAATTAAAAAAAAAATACAAAAGGCAAAGTTTTTATGGTGTTCTATGTAGTATATACAGACATTACTTGCTGAATATTAATGCAAGCAGCTAAAGGTCATATGGTATGCTACAGAATTAGCTGCCTTCCAGCATTCACAAATCTCACAATAATAAAAAAATTTATAGCGCCCTGTGTGCCAGTGGTCTCACAAACAGTAATGCCATGGTGCTCCTACACCATCCAAGGATCACACACGAGATACAGATAAACCACAGCTTTGATAAGCAGGGCAGGATCTAGAGTGGTATGTCACGTACTCTGTCCACTCTAAAAATAATAAATCAATAGAGACCTCAGTAACAGCCATTTTTCTGCCAGAAGGCTGAGCTGAACTTGCAGTGCAAGAACAGAATCATTCAATTCAGCAGCACAGAGCTGCCCATGGGCAGCTCCCTCCGCCTGCCATTACAGATGGCAAAGGTCCCACCAGTGACAAGTGCCTCCACTGGAAGCCAGCGAGCAACCTGGCTACCTTACAGCTGTGGAAAGTAAGTTTTAAAATAGCCTGAACTTCAGTTTTCCAGCTGTAAGAACTTACCTCTTTACTACCAAATTATAAAGACAATACTACTTTGATTTTAAGCTTTTCAGTTTAAAATATAATCCAAGGGCAACTTAATTATCACTCTCACAGTGTAACCTCGCTGTAATTTTCAGATTTAAAAAATGGATTCAAAGAAATACAAACAAATATACCTCTTTTCCCCTCTCATTTCGAAAGAAAAAGAACTTTGAATAAAGGCAAAATTTTCAACCTTGATTTCCTAAAACTGGGCAATACAAGTTTGAGAGACTAAGCAAGCAGAGTAACTTCCCTGAGAAATTGGCAAGCTGTAGCTGTCTGTGTCAAGGTACTGACTCATTTTGGAAAATGCTATTTCATACAGTCTGAAAATTGAACTAGCACACTTAAGTGTTCTTGATTCAGAAGTGATTTCATGGTAGTGTTAAAATTGTTTGGATAGAATTCTGTCTCAAGTGCTGAGATCTCTTAAGTAATACTTTTCCTCTGACTTTCCTAGGATATGAAATTGCTTGGTACCTTGTAGGGATGCTATTTCATATAATAAGTACATCTGCCTGGATCAGTGTTCATTAGGAGGTATGTTTGCCTGACAGAAAGACAACTGTGCTGTATCTCAATCCCTGACTTTTACAGTACATACAGAAGACTAACTCCTGGGATTAGCACCACACAGAACTTTATTTCAGTGTGGTTTCTGAGTAGAAATATTTTAGAAAGCCTCCCTGATTTCTCTGCATGCTTGTTGTTCCTTTGATTTGTACAAGAGGTTCAGAATGGGCATTAGGAAGACAAGACAAAAGTTCAAGACAAAAGAGGCCAGGGAGAGGCTCCAGCATTTCTCAGTAACTTATCACTGCATGGGCCTGAACAAACAGATTGATAAGATTCTGTTCAAATACTAAACAAATATCACAGCCTGTTCTCAAATTCACATCTCATATATGATATTTCTTAAGAAAATATTTGTGCCTCTACTCTAAATTTCATCTACTTTGGTCTCTTGAATAAATTATTTTTTCCCAGGGAAGACTCCTAAATATAGTACTGGTAAGGAATTCAAATTACTATTAATTTACCTTCCTGTGTTCTACTGGCTACTCTTGGAGGTCACAAAGGATGTCTTTTCAATCCCATATGAAACACCAGAACAAAAAAATGGAAATACTTGACAATTACTGCTAAAGTAAGGTGGCACACCACTGAATCGTTACTCTTCTTTTTAGAAGACATTCACATACCTGTAATAAATGATAAGCTTGTAAAACCTGAAACAACATCAAAACCACAAGGAGAAACTTTTCACTTTTGAAAAAGACAGAAGAGAAAAGAAAATGGAAAGGAAATGTAAATGACTATTATAAACAGTCTGCATTTGTTTTCTGAGCAATGATCATGTCAATACCTTGTTGTAATTTGACAAGCAAGGATGCTTCTTTTTTTCAAGTTAAACACTTGTACAGCTAATTTAGAGTTTGCAAAACAAGAATATATATTAACTCAAAGCAAAAAGCACAATGCAACTATATGGAGAATCTCTACCAAGAAAAATGCTTTGTTGAAACGAAACTTTACAAAGCTATGACTACTCTAATCACACACAAGAGAAACAAAGGAGTTTGAGGTGAAAGGGAATGGGCCTATACCTATTTTTGACTCTGCATTCTATTTCAGATTCTGAAGCAAAAAGAAAATTGTTTTCATAAATCACTTATAAGATTTTGTTAACATTTTAATTTGAAAATCATGGGTTATTTTTAAAAAACCATATAATTAAAGCAAATTCCTAGCCTTCCATGACTGGGCTTTTTATAGCATCCCAAGCAAACATGACAGATTTTTACAATAACTTAAGAGTGAATGAGGCTTTCATGGGTATCCCTGAACAATAACTTTGGCCTTCTTTTTCCTTTCAACAGGCTGGATGTCACCTCTCGAGATGCAAAGCTCTGCAAACAGAAGCAGATGGCTCCTTCTAGATGAGCTACTATCAGTTTGCTGCTCTTTCTCAGCATTTCCTTAGTTTCAATCTCCAGAAAGCATTTACAGAACATACTGCCATGTAGGAGGAAGAAAGTCTGATTACAATGCAAACAACAGCTACTTGTCTTACACGCAGCAGTGATGTGCTCCCAGACTGGCTCCACTGTGGAGGATGCACCACAAACGTTCAAGCTGTTTCATGCTCCTGACTGGTGCCCACAAGGGCCATACCTGGAGCCCAACCACCTCCTCTGGCATTTTGAAACAGCAAAAACATTGCAGTCACACATCCCCTGCCTCCCTCAGCAACAAAAACATCAAGGGAACATGCTGTTCAGGCAAGCTGTTGAATCTGCATGTGTGACCCTTTCTGAAGAATCATCCCTTTTTTTATAGGAAGAACATCTCCACACACTTCACCTCAATGAATAACAAGCACCTGCCCATGAGCTCTGAAATGAGCATTTCACAGTTGCTGCCATTGTAAAATTGTCCACAATACTAAAAAAAAAAAAAAGCAAGAAAGCAATCTCAAACACCTTGTGTTGCTCTAAGCAGCAGATAGACCCTTAAATGGGACACGGCACAGCTGCCAGAGGCATACGGAAACAAGCAGGATGTTCTTTCTCATGAGAACCACAGTTAAATCACTGGCACAAATTAACCCTGCTCAAAGACTCAAAACAAGACATTTATTTAAATGTATTTATCTAATTTTATTTTATTTCGTTTTCCATCTCAGGCTCTTTTGCAGGACATAAGAGGATTGAATCCCCCAGGAAGAGTGTGGAATGGATATGGAAGCAAACTAGGAAGCACAGAACATAAAACATTTGTCTTGAAACTCTAAGAACCCACATATAACTTAGAGAAAGTGAAAAAATATTGTCAAAATAAGTTCCAAAGAGCATATTTTGATGCTGAGTATCAGTATGTTCAAACTCACTACAATTACTGACATTTTTCCTAATGATTCCCAGGTATATCAGTCCTAGGGAGTTACCTGCGTGTCCATGAAGAGGGGAATGTGGTCTTGGGAGAGTCGGAGACGTGCTGGATGTTACAATCAAACTCTTTCTGTTGCTTGTCCGACAGCTGAAAGAAAGAAAGATAAACACTAAGGCATGGTCAGATGAACAACAGCACCTGAAGGCAGATCCTGCAGAATGTCTTTCAGCTAAGAAGGACTGTCAGCATTTAGGTCTGTATTTCCTTATGCTCTCAATCTCAGTGGTGACCCTGCAAAGAAGTAAATGTACAGGGCCAAAAGCAGCAACAGGTGTTTTAAGACTCTGGAAGCACACACAGGCCACTAGAGATAGCAGGCAACTCATTCCTGATTCACAGAATATGTGCAGTTCATGCTTTACAAATCCTGCAAAAAGCAAAAACTGTAAAATACCCCAGAATGCCACCGATATTCTTACCAATATCCAACTTAGCAAACAAATCCATTACAATTATTGGCTGTTACTGTAAGAAACCAAAGCACATTCCTTAGGGCAGAGTGAAAATTGCAAAGCAAAGTTGTTAGCGCAATTCAGCAGATGAGCAGGACTACTAATTAAACTTAGGATTCAAAACTCTTTGTGAACGCATGTGGCAGTACTGATGCAAAGCAAGTTTCAGACATGCCTCTGCCACATGAACACCCCTCACTGACATGACTTAGCTCCAGCAAGGAAAGTGACACTTCATATGGGGCAGTTCAGATTTAATTTTTTCCCAGTGGAGTTTCAGAACTGAGCCCAATTAAGAGAAGAATGTGTTCTTCCATTTGCTTCCCAGCTTGTGATGCTAGTAGCAAACAGTTAGCTTTAAAGATAATAAAAGAAATTGCAACGGGCAAGAGAAACATTTTTAAACCATGGGAGCTGTGAACAAAAACAACTACATATTTAAATCCCTTCGTGATTGCCACATTTTTTTGTTGTTTAAACAGAATAAATGGTGGAAGTTCCCAGCAAAATCTCACAACTGACCAAGTATTCTTGCTACCAATGTTTGCTCATTGTATCTACAGCTTGCTTTCTAGATGGCAGAAACATTTCTGCTTCCTTCAGAAGTTCTCAAAACAGGTAACCAAAATCATATTGGTCTTGATAGGGGTGGGAGAACAGCCAGGAGCAGGGAAGGCTCAGCAGGGACTGAACAAGTGTCCCCACTCCAGGGGTGCCCTGTGAAGCTCCACATTGGGTTCCCCAAGCACAGGGAAAACCTCTTTGGTTGCAGAACCCCAAATGTTGATGTCTGTGAGGTCCTTCCTGCACCAGCTGATCTGCTGGAGCTGCCCAACAATAAGCACGCTCAGACTGCCAAGAACTACAATTTAATGCAAAACTATTTTGCTGCCACAGGATACAGTGCATCTGACTATTATTATTTGTAAGCTTTTTTTATTGCTTTTCTATAGGAAACTAGAGAACTTGATGCAGAAAAAATACAACTGAACTGCCAACTATAATAAACAGTAATAAAGTTGAAGCACCATTAACTGCTATTCAGGCTCTTTAGTGTACTTAAAACATTCCTCAAAATTATCCAACTGATTCCATACAATCTCCATTTACATTCATGTATTATTCAACAAGAGTCCATCCAAAACCTGATTGCCATTGTGCATCTCATATGGAAGAACTAACAGCCTGATTTTAAGAAGCTTAAAATCTCAGTTCATGGATATTTTTAACATGTTTTCAGTTACACTATTCCAGTAACTGATGAAAAAAATTGAATACTCAATTCCAACATTAATACCAGATAATCATTGTTTATATTACCAGAAAATCTTTCTCGCAACATGAAATTCCTGAGTGTTACAGTATAAGATATATTAGTATGTAAGAAATAAAAACAATCCTGGATATTTTACTATAAAATGTAACATAAGAATTTAAGATCTTGCTCAGTACAAGACACTACTACAATGAGAAAACAGAGCTCCATTCTCTCAAGTCATATCTCTTTGCTGAAGAGAATTCTTAAAGTACACTTTAGCACAGCAATGTCTGGAGCTGGCTATGGAAACTTGGTATATTTTAAACCACATCATAATAGGGAAAGTGAACTGTCCCAAACTCAGAGTTTTTAACTGCTTGCCTGCATTTGCCAAATTGAACAGAGTTTTATAAACTCATTTTCTCTGCTCTCTTTGCAAAGATAAGGAAACAAAAGAGAAAGGGTTAAGTGGCTGGAGAACAAGCACAGCTGAGACCCCTTAAAATAGGTGAGGTTTACACAAATGTACCCAAAGGAGAGAATGGCTTGGAGCGAAAGCCTAGCCCCAAGTTGGGAATAAAACATTATTCTCTTCACACCCTCAAAACTGGACAACTTTCAATTTCCCTGGATCTCTCATTTGCAAAGGGGAAACACCACTTGGGCCTGTTTAGCCATTTCTATGACCTGTGTGAGTTGGCAATAAGGCAAAACTTAAACACAGAGACGAAAACAAAATAGAACTCCTAACTTCTCAAATTCATGTTACATGTTGAGAAAAATAAACAAATACAATCCTACACTCTACTGGTTGAGGAGAGCTCTCTGGATATAGACACAAAACCTTAACAGATCTAGGAATCCTAGAGGAAATACAGGACAGGAGTGGTGAAGTTCTGATAGTCACTAAAATACAAAAAAAAGAGTGGGGGGAATGGAGGAGGCAACATGCAGAGGAGGGGGAAGCAGTGATCTCTTCTCTGTGATGATCAGTGGCAGGAGCTGAGGTTGCCGCAGGGGAGGGTTAGGTGGGATATTAGAAAGAGATTCTTCACCCAGAGGGTGGTTGGGCACTGAACAGGCTCCCCAGGGAAGTGGTCGCAGCACCAAGCCTGACAGAGTTCAAGAAGCATTTGGATGATACTCTGGGGCACATGGTGTGACTCCTGGGGATGGTCCTGTGCAGGGCCAGGAGTTAGGCTTGATGATCCTTGTGGGTCCCTTCCAACTTGGCAACTTCCAATTCTGTGATTCTGTGACTTCAGTTGGGCAACTTCTCCCTCAAGAAGTCACTATGACAGCATTTGAGCACCTCCTAAAGAAGAACAGCTAAATAGGAAAGAAGCAAGCTGACTTGAACCAGGGCTTTATGCCAAAGAAATTCAAACTAGTAAATTTAAGTGCTGGCAGAAACTGTTTCAATGAAGAAAAAATTATTTCCTGGAAGATGCATTTTAGCCAGCCAGACAGTGCTGGGTTCAAAACTGAGCTACCAGGCCAATGATAATGATGAGACCATACTGTTAATCCTTTCAATTACATTAATTATTGTTTATTGATCTTCACAAATTCTCGAAACAATAGTGTATATTTTCGTGCTCAAAAATTAATTCAACCTACATAAGAAAACAGGAGTAATGAGAGAAAGCATAAGGGAAAAAGGTTGGCTATACATCTCCAAGTTTTTTAACTAGAAAAAAAAGTTCTTAAGCAGTCCAGAGAGATTCTAAGTATTACTATTTGTTTATAAGCCAAAGTTCTGCTATTTTCATTAAATGCGAGGCAACTCATACCCTGACGCTCTTTTCCTCTCACAATTTGCTGTGGGTCTTGTTAACCTTTTTTTCCTCAGACCCCACATCGTAATTTCAGAGCACAAATCCCCTCCAGGTCTTCCAGTTAGGGCAAAACACAATTTTAATAGCCCAGAGTTTCTGTACAGCCCAGAGCTGCAGGGTCGAGCTCCTCGATTTGGAGGTGCTGTGCCCTCTGTGGTCCCACACACACACACACACAAACCCTAGTCTAGAAACCTGGGAGAACATTAGAGCAACTTGATTTAATTCTGAACACACACAGCAAGACACATAGTTTATACCGGAATAGTTGAAACAATGCCTTTGCATCACTGTGGAAATAGAGCTTTTCCTATTTCTAGGGTTAACTTCTCTGCCTGCAGTAAAAATAACATTTGTTACATGCTCTGAAGCGTTCCCAGCGCGTTCTTGAAACCGAACACGGCAGGACATCGGACAGGGGGCTGGTAACTGGACCCTGGGTTTGGACCCACTGAAATGTGCCCGGGAGGCAGCACCCTTGGCCAGAGTTATTTATGAGCACCCTTGGCAGCGGACCTGGGAGCTGCACACAGCCCGGGGCTCCTCAGCTACAGCCCACCCAAACCTCTCTGCCCCCACACACAACCACTTGGCAAGCCTCTAAAATGAGCGCCGTGAGCACACCTTGTTCCATATGCATATTCAGTCTGAAAAAGAAATCAATGCTTCAGTTTCAGCGTCAATCAATATTTGATTCTTTATTTTAGCGGTTTACTCAGGGGACATCTTCAACTCACTGAGCAAAAGTCATTAACGTCCCTGAGGCATTTATGCAATGAAAGGAAGGGCCACAGAAAAAACAATTTAAAAACACATAACCAGCCACCACTATCAAGCAACACTTCATAGTGTTGCTGGTTATTAGAAATGAATGATAAGGAAATTTCTCAAAATCTACCTGAATTTATAGAATTTCTCATACTGAAGCTGCTGAATATGTAAGCAAACACAATTAGCACCGATGGCACAAGTCTTCTCATTGACAGAAATCAACTTGAAGAAATAAGATGTATGAAAAAAGTACAGCTTAAATTACATTTTGGTTAATATTTGTAAATGCAGTTTATTCGTATTAGTGATTTATAATAGAATCACTAAGGCTGGAAAAGACAATCCGAGATCATCAAGTCCAACCTTCAAATGAAAATCTTAATTATCAAGTTTTACCTTTGCAAACCACCTCAGTCTGTCAGAGTGCCAGATTAACTCTTGCGTTAACTAGTAACGTCTTTCAAAATAACACTTCAGAAGTCCAACAGCAGACCTGTTCCAGATTTGACAATCAGTTCAGTGATCCAAAATCCCTATGAACTGGGATCCAAAATTCAGAGTGATCATATCTACAAAAGTTATTTGTTGTTACATATTTTCCTAAAATGTAGTATCACCTAACCAAACTTCATCAGATTCTCCTTTAATGTTACAGAAGTTTGGTTTCAGTTGATTTGCTTTACAAAGAATTCTTTATGAGAAACAGACATTTTGGAAATGAAAATAAGTATTTAAAATTTTTATTCACAATGGCAGAAAATTTACAAAATCCAAAATCTGCATGTCAATGAATGCACCAGCTGCGCAGAGATGTTAACTAGATGTGGAAGTTATTGTCTTAATTATAGTAATTCAAAGATGGAAGCAATTTTGTAAGCTTTACCACGACCAACAACAGGGATAATTAGTTCTCGAAAATAGAAAAGTAAGCATCTGGTTCAAGTGATTTCTTTTTTTTTTTTTCCACATTCAAGAATAATTTAAAGGTTATTCATCCTGGAATAACTGGCAGGGGGGGGGGGGGGAAAGTGTTATTATTCATGGTGTAGGTTTGGTGGTTTGCACATTCCTACAATAAACACTTATTTTGCCATAAAGAAATACAGTTACACGCACTTCAGACGTGAAGGATGGAAGCACAATTCCAACAAGCAACTTCTCAAAGATTGCAGGCAGAGTCTCCATCACACCAGACGCAAAACTATCTTCATCCCAGCATCATCCAGGAACACTGCTTTTATTTCCTGTCATTAAAATCCCATGAGCAAGGAAACATCCTGAATTCGGATCCCTTCTTGGTTATGTTGTCCAGACCAATCAGCTGAGGAGCCTTTTTGCAGTGCATTTTTAGACAGTCTTTCCCTGCCATTCATTTCTTGATAAGGCCAATTCCCAGCTCCCATCACCTTGAGACTGGATTGCAGTATTCCTGTTTTGCCCACCTTATTGAAGAACTTCAAATAGGATTGAACTCTGGAACCTGAAGAACTTAACCTTAAAGTAAAACAACACTGAAAACCAACTGCCTGGGTGCAGATTCTCTCCCACAGGAAGCTTTCACGGAGTAGAAAAACATGCAAGTTACTAAGCAAGCCAGGCTCTACTCTAATTTGCATTGCTCTTGTTTTGAAGCTCGCGAGACAAAAACTGATCAAAAAAAAGTATTTTTTTATAACTGAACACTTTGCTTGGAGATTTCTGACTAGGTGACATTTGTGCCAGGGTGCTGCAGACTCACTCTGTGTTCAAGGGTGTTTGTTCCATGAAGGATGAAAAGCTTCATCTCCAACCCACATCCCCCACCTTTCTTTAATGCCTGTTCCATATTAATTTAGAGACACAAAACATATGAGCTTCTTCAGAGGAAGACATTTTGCACAGTCATCTATGAGGTATGAGAACATCTTCTTGGAAAGCACAGACAACTTCACTTTACCATGAAAAAAAAAAGTCCTGGTTGAAGCCCTTCCCTTCAGTATCTTCTAAAGTAAGATAAATGCTACAGGCTGTTCCCAGGCCTCATGGTGGTTAAGTTTGAGTCACTGTGTGGATGACTGTGGAAAGATGTGAATTCTGTGAGACAGGAGCACAGAAGTAAAACATGCAGTCAGCTTGTGAAGTGTGGGTTGCACTTCTGTACAGATATCCAAAGAGAGCAGCGGGGTAGAACACATGAACAACATCTTTTTTTCATGCCAACACACACAGTAACTGAGGTGAGCAAGGAGCGGAGCACTGCAAGACTTACAAAGCAAGGAGTAAACTGGGTGCAGACTGGTTCTTTTGTTTTAAGGAAGATTAACATCTTGGTACTTAGGAATTAACTTATTGTATGAAAGACCATTTTCCTTTCATTTAAAACTAGCTGTATGTTAGCTAAACACTTCTACTTCATTTAGAGCTCAAATTGAAGCAGCAGCACCACCTCAAGCTAAGAAATTACAAAAGAAAAGGCTAAAATTGCTGGTGAACATCAAATTTATGTCTAATTTGCCTAATGTTTGAGGCTGGTGCACACCTGCTTACACCACGCTGTATAGTCCAGACCTTTTGCATTATTAACAACATAGGAACAACTCTGCAGAGCCAAACAAAATGAGACGTCACAACAAATTACAATGACTGGTACAGCCATTCTCAACCGTATGAAGCCACTTTATACTGAAATATTCCTCCCTCCCAAGCCTATCTTTGTTCTAGTATGAAAAAAAGAGTAAGAAAAAGATTTCTGATTATGGAAGAGAGACCCCAGAATAAATATAAACAGTATTTAATGGGCAAAAACAAACAGTGACCTTCTTAAGCATTCCTGTCTCCTACTTCAGTTGTGTTATGCATTATACTGCCACAAAGCTACATCACAAAGTGTGAAAGGATGATTTAATGAAAGCTAAGCATAACTGCATACTTTCATTTCCCATTTCCTCCAAATCTATTATTAAATGCTTCATGTAGCATAGCTGCTTTTTAAATAAGTCTCTACTTGGCAATTCTCACAGAAGACAGTTCGTCATATTTCTTTTCCTCCAAAAAAATCCAAGCAAACAAATTCCAGAACGAAATTACAAAATTATTTCATACTGTTTCAAAGCTTCTAACCATGTAGCATACAATTATATACAGGTGTGCAATATAACAAACACAATCTAAACACTCTCTCCAAGGATGGATCCAGAAAACTAAGCAAATGAGCTGAAAATGAAAATAAAATTTTCCACGTTTAACATAAATCTTGCATAAAATAATCTGAGAAGTTGTTTGGTTGCTTTGTAGCACACAATGTGAAGAGTTTTCTTCATTTTGTTTCTGGGCATTTTCTTCATTTAAGAATCAAAAAATGTTACAGATTAGCTCGTTATCAGCTACCAGCAGTTCCAAACCTCAGCGTGAGGATAAATTACTGATCTAATTTTAAATCTATTCTATTAATATGTTATTTTAGAAATGATCTCAAAATCAGACCGTCAGGGGAGTTGCCTTTATTGCACAGATTTTCACACAATCAGACAGAGCAATAACCAGGGTGGGAACAATCAGAATATAAACAGGACTAGAATGCCTGCAACAGAATAATTTGCCAAATTTTAAATATATATATTCTGAAGGTGCTCTCCTCAGCTCCACTAGAAAGGTTTTGCTCTGTTGGTGAGACTCATCTTTCCAACTATGGAGACTGACAATAACAACCCTACTGAAGGGTTTCAGGGTTTGTGCTTGCTTGGCATAATGTTACACTTATGATATGCTTTCCAACAGCTGGAACTACAGCTCTACTCTGCCTTTCTGTGCCATGCTTCCATCCCTGGTGCCTCTGTTGTTTTGCAGATGAGCCTTGTTTACTGCCATCCTCAGCTCTCCAAGGGGCAAAATGGACATTTACTCTCTTAAGAACTTTCAGCATATTTAACTTGCAAGCAGTTTCTGGTATATTAGAGTACAGAAAATCCTGAACAGAACAAGGCACCACAGCTGGACAAATGTGCCAGAAGAGCAGATAACAGGGAGAGGATGTTCGCAACAAATCTGCTCCCTGGGTCCTCATCTGCAACCAATTCATCACCATTTTAGGTAGCTTGGTGTAAAATCACCATCCCTCAGTTTTCCAGTTCTACATGTCTTTTTGACAGATATTTTCTAGATATTCGGATTTATTGCAGAAGCTAAAATATCTGACCTTTAAGAAAAAAAAAAAAACACTAAGGTAAGCTACAACATATATATCGTCATGCTTTGCACCCCTAATACATCAGCACTCTCATCCCTCCTACCTTTCTGACCCAGGCACTGCCCTAACCATTGCTGCCATGAGAACCATGCTCTTTTATCTTACTGGGATTGCCATTCTCCCTTTATTAATTTTTCAGAGTTTCAAAACATCAAAAAATATTCATTGACTAGGTATACAATTCTCAAGTCCATCTCCAATAGCAAAGTGTGGTAGATAATAACATAGACCCACAAAATCAAAGTCTCAGTCTCAATCTGTCTACCTTACAATGATCATTTAGATTTATACTTTTGCTTCCAGACTCAGGTGAGAATGTGCTTTTTCATTTACAAGATCCTCCCCTTTCTAAAGCAATAATGTTTCCCAAGTCTTAGCAGCTTCTTACAGAATAAAACCAATGGGGAAAAAACCAGCATCGACTAAAAAAATTTCTCATTAAGGACAGGATACTTCTAAAAGACTGTCCAATGAAGAAAGGTTAATTTCTTCAAGAGGGGAAAACCACTTTCCTGTGAAGGTATTAAAATATGCGCATATGTGCACACACAAACAAACAGCCACTGAAGGACTTCAAACAGAAGAACTGAAAACAATTTGCGACTCATTATGTTTGTACACACACAAAGATGGGAGAAAAATCCTCAAATATGTCTCTAAAAAATAACAGCAGTGCATGAATGTGCTAAGGTAGGCTGACAGTAGTCCAATGGACATACTAGGAAAATGTCCAGGCTAAAGAAAACTGTAATCTCAGCAAGCAGGATACAAAACTTCAGACATTTGTCCAGGACTAAGCTGTCTTAGGCAGGAACATGCCATGCTCTGCCTGCCTGGACTCAACCAGGGCTGAGCAGAGCAGTTCCCTACCAGAGCAAGACAAAGCTGAGACGTGTGTGCTGTAATTCGAAGCAGATACAGAGAGACAACACATATTGCTCAGTTTGCTCCCTTCAGCTGGGGAAAAAGAAATGCTGCTTGGGACCCTTCTAATCAATACACTCATTGAATGGCAGAAAGGCAAAAAGGCTACCTAGGTAAGAGCTGGCTCTAAATGTCAAAGAAGGGAACAGACAGGAGCTGAAGTTCTGTGGACATTGCAAATGCTCAGTGTAGCAAGTAAAACTGGAATAAATTCATGTGCTGCAATTGAGGTGTTCGGTTACATGGTTCTTACTGATTTACAGAGACAGGTTTGTCAATAAACCACTGTCTTGGATAAAAGCAACATACTTTAAAAGACATGAAAAAAATTATTTACAAAAACACGTTAGATAACTTACTGCAGTGTATATCAGATCTAATAAGCTAACTACTAAAATAATAAGAAAATACACCTGTAGAAGGCATTTCATGTTAATGGAACAACACCACCACAAAAGGCAGAAGAGAGGGAGGCCCAAGGTGCAGATCCTGCCCTGGCACAAAGAGCAGCTCTCAGATCTCCAACAAGGGGACGTTTCTGGAACAATCAAGCCTGATTACATGTTAAACCTCATTCTTTTGTGTAAAGCCTACTTGCTATCTGAGCCAAATGTTCATTATCCAACAGCCATCAATTTTTCATACAAGGATTGCTGTTCCAGTTTAATAACTATAAAAACGTGTACTACAAATAGATACACACACAGAGTTTTGAAATTTTAGTGGGCTGAAGCTGGAACAATCATTCACAGAATTAAGCTGAAGAAAAAGACAAACATTAGAAGCCACAAGCTGACAGCAAAAGCTTGTTGCAGTACATCCAAAGGGTGAAGCAGTTCACCATCACCTATGGAAGTGAACATTTTTTAAGAGCTATTCTATTTTAAAAGGCTGAAAAGCAAAAGCAAAATCAATTCCACTTACAGTAAGATGGTAGAGAGCAGTAAGTACAAGTACATGAATGTATCAAAAATAAATGGATGATAGCAAAAAAGAAATCATAAAAGACATTGGGGAAAAAAACTAAAACCTAATAAAATCAGAGCCATAATGTACACAGCTATTAAAAAAGGCAGATATTCAATAAAGTATCTAATTTAAAATTGGATCGTAATGCAAATGAAGAAACTGCTAAAAGCTTTTGAATTATTTATGTACTTATCCATAACTAAAGGAACTAAGAACAGGTAAGCATTAATGACATGTAAAAACTTCAGCACCAACTCATAAGCACAAGCAAACACAGCCCAAATTTTCTCTGAGACGAAGCAGAGAAAGTACTCTTCAATAACAATAAACTATTTCCGTATAAGACTGTTGTACAATACATTTATGGGAGCTAAGTATTGCCACATCCCAGCTTTCTTGCTATACCAGTTCTGTTCTACCACAGTCTTAAACCAGCATGAAACCAAATGAGACCCATGAAAATTGCACACCATACACAAATGAAGGCACAAAAGAAGACAAATGCAAACACTTACAGAAAGTCAGGTATTCAAATAGCAATCATGATTAATTTAAATTAAGTCTGCTAATTGTAATATACTAATTTACCATGCAATCAAGACTGGAACACAATTAAAGGACAGGAAAACACAGAATATACTGGAAATAAGTCATTTCAAATGCCATGGCAGGATTCAAGCTAGTTTCCTCAGAAAACAAAGATTCAGGGAAAGACTGTTCTCATGTGTGCTTCCAGAAGGTTTTAATCTACAGCGGCTCAGGTCGCTTTGAGTCCTGGCAGCTCTCCTGCAGCACATGCTCACTGGCAGTGTCGCATGATACCAAAAGTAACTCCTTCAGCATCAAATAAAACACGTGAAGTGACGTTTACATCTACTAATTCTGAAGCAGTTTAAATGACATGCTTAGTACTACGTAAACACAGCAGGCAGTAATGGATATGGGGAAACTCACAGAAGCATCATACCACTGCATACGCATAACATTTGCTTAGACTGTCAATACATGACTAAGCTTTGTCCTCAGATAAAACACAACTGTTGAACACCAACTCCTCAAACTTGAGGCATTTTTGTGGAAAAGATGGTGATTCATTAAGCTGACAGTCTCAAAACATGTCCAACTCACTGCACAGCACTGGCTCAAAACAATAGCCAAGAGAGACTGGTATCAAGTGGCTTGGATTGCACATCTGGCACAAGGGCTCCCCTGCACAGGATTTGTAAGCATCCGCCTTCTGAATCCCAGTTCTCCGGACCCTTCCACCTTCAGCTGACATAGAATCAAAAGCAAACACACTGGAACAGTCTTTAAAACTAAATTTTTAAGAGGCTTGGAATAAACTATGACATTTCACTACAGAAGTGCATATTATTTTATCTGTAAATCTACTCTAAAAAGCACTTAGGTATTATGCTGTAGTCCTCAAAAGAACAGGGGTGGGGGGGAAGATTATTGGGCTATGGAGTGAGAAAAATTATTCAGATATCATCTGATAATTAGCTACAAACGTAGAATAAAATCACTTCAAAAGCGTTCTCCTTAATGCCTTGAAAAAATGTTTGCTTGCTCAATATGGTAACCAAGACGGTGGCCAATACAAAGTGTTCAACATCTGACCGAAAACTAAGTCATTTGTGAGCAGGTAGGTGGATGTGATAGAAGATAATACACCATACACCACAGCCCTCCATTCCTTAAATAGTGCCTGCTTTTTATAAAAACCATTCTGATGTAAGGCACACAGTTCTCTGTTAACATCAGCACTCAGCTGCCAGTAAAATAACGGGAATCCCAAGTGCACCAGAGAACACGTCTCTTCGTTTGCTGCTCACGACAACCCCGCACCTCTTCAAAGAACAAGAGCCTGCAAAGGGTAACGTCACGGCATGGGCAGAGCCACCCCACGGCTTTACGCTGTAAAAGGCACTTGTCAGAGACAAACAACAGTTGAAATAAGCAGATGCACAGACTTTGTAAGGATTCCAAAACCCAAATGTGTCGACTCCAATTAAACACCAGAACTGCACATTTCCAGGCCAAACACGTGCCAGTTTGTACTCTTTCTGCCTTACTTTCCATAGTAGCACTGATCTGATCCATGTCCTCTGTGAACTTCAGAATTTCCCTTCTCCTCATACCTCTCGTGAAACCACTCTCTGTCCCCAGTATTTCACTGAGCCTACTTAGAACATCGGTGTAAAATTATCTCATATTCAGCTGTCTCTTTCATGTGAAGGATCCAAATAATTCATGAAATTGTCCACGATTTGTGTGTTGCTTCATTTCCTCTCCACAAAGGTTTTGACTTGAAAAACTGGTTTGTCCTGGGCAATAGCCAAATGTTCATACAAGAGAGTTTCGATCGGAACAAAGAGCTTTCAAGGCTTAAAACTTCAGCGTTAACCCTGTAGGACCCTTTCTGGGAGTTTTAGTCTACCAGTGAAAGAGCCAACAGTATTCAAAATTAACATAAAATATGATTTACACAGAATCCCAAATAAAGTAGAAATTACCAGCAATCTAGGTGGATTGTCTGATTCGTTACAAATATTTTGGGATATTAGGAAGACCTTTCTTCCATTCATTGAACCAGTCTGTATTTAAGCAGTGCAAATCTACTGTAATGAAGTGTGTATTGGAAGCTCCCCAAAACTCATCCATTAGTGAGCAAAATACCCATTAAGTTTCCATGTAATCCAGCAGACTATTCTCATAAAAAGCTTTTCAGAAGATAAGGCAAAAATTTTTTCTCCCCCAAGCAGTGCTTTTGTCCTAAGGCCATACTGAAATACTAGCACAAGCAATTTGAATGAAATTTCCTCTCCAATTATGAGTGTCAGGAAGTCATTTAATATGCTGAGCTAGGTAAAAAAACTGAGCTAAGTATTGTCAAAAGCATCAGATTTCCAGGTCTTTCACATCCTTCTCAACGTAAGGGAAACATTTCTTATGTTATTCATTTGAGCAAGAAAATGTGTGGCATGACAGCTGTCACTTTATAGTGCAGACTCACATTTTAAACATTATCTTTACGTTACCACAAAAAAGTAAGTACTCCGCTAGTGTCAAACTAATTGTTTTTCTTCAAAGTGACAATGTATACATGGAGGAGGTGGCATTCTTCTGACATACACAGCTTTTAATGTCAATCTAGATGAATCAGCAGAAAAAGACACTGAATACATTTGGAGGGATATGTATGGATTCACTAACATGGCCCTGTAATGGCAGCTGAACAGTTACCACAAATACACCAATGCATCAGAAAGCACCACTTCCATACATTTGGCTGCCTGATTATTTCCCACTCACTCATTTACATCCCTGTGAAAAGCGGCTTCTCTTACTGTTTGTGAGTATTTCAATAATGAACAGCATTTTTCTTAGTTACCAGGGAACTGTTTATAATGAAATACAATGATTTTAGAGGTGTCTTGCTACTTTACTGCTTTATGGGTACTTAATTCTTGTGATTTTAACAAATTACTCTATCACTGATGTCCTTTCACTGAAATGAGAAAAGAATTAGAGTATCAAAGGCAACAAATCCAACACATCCTTCCTCTCAGAAATCCACCTTCGTCATTCTCCAGAATTATCTTTCAAGTCAGTTCAACACACAAATCTCCCGTCTTAACTTTGTACAGAGAAATTTACTAAACAAAAGTGAAATTATTAAAACCCATAAGCACTGCCTGTTCTACCCAGAGAGGATTAAAATGAAAAAATGAGGAAGCATCAGAAATCAGCACTCAGTCAGTTTTACAGACCAAGGAACACCCACTTGCACAATCTTACAGTTCTGTTATTATCAAATTGCAAGACATACACCCAAAATGCAAAGAAACAAAGGACCTAAAACCAGGCACATTTCATTTAAACACAACAGACTTATGCTTTATCTTTCCATAATCCAATTTCAATAGGCAATGCCTCAGTATGGCTGATACCAGAATACTGGCTCCAGACGCCCTTTGAACCAAAGAGTTCTCATATTTCTTCTGTAGTTCAAACTCATAAATATTTATAGAGAAGCAGTTTGACAGGTAAATCTGATTTATGTTTATGTCACCCCTCCCATGAGAAACTTATGTATTTACAGTTTGCTCTTGACTTTCTCTGTCCTTCCGGGAATATGTTCAAGAAGAAACAATCCAGCCACTTTGACCGGAGGAGCAGATGGTTCACTTTTACAGTGCCATTAGCTGCAGCGAGAATCCCACCAGCTGCACGAGAAAGCTCATTTCAACAAAATGTACCGAGGAGAGAGAGGAGCCTCTCTCATTTGCCTCCTAATGTAGGAAAAGCCATATGGGAGTCAAGCCCTTTAGGATTTTTAGTACATATCAGAAGCCATTATAGAGAAATGTGCCATGGCTCAATAGTCAGAATACCGCTAGTAACCCTTCCTTGCAACGTGAAACCAAATTAAAACCGAGAGAAATCGAAGGCGGAGAAGCCCAGAATTAAGAACACACAAGCTATCACAAGCACAGTGGGACTTATACAGAAGTTTCAAAAACAGAGCAGAGGAAAACGGTATCAAATATTTGACACAGCAAAAAATGCCCCAAATTGCAAAGTTACTGAGGAAATTTAATTTGCCATCATAATTTATAAAAGTAATAAGTGTACTGGGAAGTGAAAGGGGGCCAATCAAAAATGGAAAAATATTTATTCATTTAGTATTAGAGTACTTCACTCCAAGTGCCCAGATCCTGAGCACATTAGCACATGGAAACACCCAGGTCATGGCACTGCAATGCACAACATGTACAGTGACCGCTCTCACAGCCCAGGTACTCTCAGGAGCAAAGTCACTACACACATGTACACAGAATTCCAGGACCAACACTCTGGCAAGAATCACAACATTGCAGTGTGTCATCTGAACTAGCTAATTTATCACAATACTCATAAGACCAGCCCAACCTGCCCACCCATCTCCCCCAAGACGGCAGGCAGCGAGCTGGCAGGCGGCCAGCCTAGCACAGCAGAAGGTGATATTCCCAGCAAACTGTCACACATGTTCAAATATTTCATTTCTAAGGCTGGCTAAAGGCTGCGGTTTTCATCCTGTGCAAAATAGGATTTCCACCACATGACTTCGTGCAGCAGCTCTCTGCTCTGCATCCTCATAGTGCTGTTTGATCATTTTGAAATACCTAATACTCATTCATGTGACTAAATCAATAAAAAGTCATCTCTTTTCCATTAAGATGCTCAGTGGATTTACAGATCAATTTTTTTCTTTTTGTACTTGAACTACTAACAAATAAATGAAACTGTAAATTTTGAGTAGGAGTTTTCTGACAAAATATTGCACCTGAAACCTTGTTAGTATCTCTCAGATTGGTTGCGTCTTTGATGTCTAATTTTAAATTCAAAATGGCACACTAACAAGGTATTGTAAAATAAAGATAGTTTATTGTTCTTATGAGAAACACTGTGGGTGTCCACTCTGTCTGGAATATCATAATTGTTGAATTTTCACAAAATACTGCCTTTAGGCATGCTGGACACCATCTAGAATGGAGGGAGCTTTAGAAAACCAAAGTTCTGCAAGCAGGAGCAATACATGGATCCAGAATCTGCAGGTCTAAACCAGGTTATTTTCGTATACAACAGTGTCCTCTCTCACCTGCCCCAAACCAGCTCCTTCTCCCTTCCAGGCTCTGCCCATCTCACCTGGCTCTCACAGTGAGCCAAGTCCCGTTACCCTGCGCTGCTCCCGCACTCACCAGCTGGCGGCCAAGCAGCACCTGAAAGCCAAGTCCAGCCTACCTTATCCTTTGGAAATGGAGGCACAGGACAATAATTTGCCTCCCTTTCTTCTCCCCAGCCAAAATGAACAAATCTGTCAGAAAATACTGAGCTTTGTCTCTGCCACTTCTGTTCCTCCACCAAACTACTGCTGCAACTGCTCAATGGGTGTGAAAGTTACCACCTAGAGCAGAGAGATCAACACACAACCTGAATCTAAAAAAGCCCTTTTACTTTGAAAAACAGGCTAAAGACAATAGTTTTGAAAATAATAAAATTGCCAGTGCATTTCCTGGCAACTAAGATCTCTATTTATTTTGTCATTCCCACTAAAATTTCCAAAAATCACTGTCAGCACAGTACACAACTTTGATAAATTTTAAATCACAAATGTGGAACCATAACAGGAAGTGAAGAGCCCATCATAATACTACTATGTAGAAGCTACAATAGTCTAAAAAAATTATTATCATTTATGATAGCTTGATGAACAAAATTCACCCTAAAAATCAAGGCAAAGCTTATACTGAGTCTTACATAGATTATTAACTGTATCAACAAACCAACTGCTGAGAAATTCTGATACCAGATGCAACTCTTTATTCATAAATCTGAATATACTGCTTTAGTCAGGATTAACTACCCACCAGTATCACCAGTAAGTTTTCAGGCTACATATGTTAAGCTCCATGGAGCACCTGATGAGTGATAATTATGTTGATATTTCCCAGTCTTGAAGGGACGCCCCTGTGCTGCATCAGATCCGATACCATTCATTAGTTCACACAATTCAATGTGATTTTATCAAAATCAGAGAGCAGCGTAAATACAAACACCCACGCTATTAACTACTACATGAACATATTTACATCTCCAAGAAAAAGAGACGCTAAATGTATTAAGAATTATTTAAAATTTAAGTTTATGCATATCTCTATGAAGACTCTAAGGACTATAAGTCAAAATATTTGCAAGCCCTGCACAGTGCTGCCTATATCATCACAATACTGTTTTGCTACTTCGAATAATAAAGCAGCTTGTTTCCAGTAAGCATCTATCCATCATTTTGCAGAAAAAAACCCTTTATCACATTCACATACTATGAGAAGGAATAATGCACTTAAATAAATATCCTTTAAAAGAACAATCGGTGGATCTGCACAGTATGATTTTTACCATGAACACAATTACAAATCATTAAGAAATTCAGAAATCATATCTAACGTACTAGGAATATGATTCAATCTGTCAAAACAGAAGAAATCAAGACAAAACAGTATTAAAACAAGCAGCTTAGAAAAACATTGTAAGAATTACTCGCAAAATCCTTAGATTACCTTTTGGATCGTCTCAACATGCTGGTAGCAGGCAGAGAGAAATTGGACAGCACTGTCCAAAAGGAGTCAGACATGATCTTTAAAAGCTTTCATTGCTGGGAAAATACAGCACAATCAAGCCACTAGCAATAAATAAGGAACTAAATGATACCAGTGACAGAGCCAATGCAAATTCCCTGTAGACCTTGCAAGCTGTTCCATTAATGTGAGACAGGCAGGCAAGCGTACATATTGCTGCTGTTTCCACTGCCTCTGTTCTCTCCCAGCTCCATCCCTGCTTCCCTCCCTCCACCTTAGGAGGCAGTGCAAAATGAGATATTTGTTCTCTTCACAATATATACACTTTAAACCTGGAGTTTGCTGAATACACAGCCTATGTGCTTTATATACATCTCTCTGTGTTCATCTAATTACAATAAAAATATTTCCAAAACCATAACTGGGCACTGTTTGCAATCCTGAATAACAGAGGGGGTTTAAAGGCTGTGTCTGCACAGAGAGCACCACTGACTGCCTAGCTTGTGATTTTATTCTGACATGGTGGTCCTTCTGTTTCCTAACTACACGAGGCACACCAGTGGCATTTTCCTTATATTTTTAATTAATTAATCTTCCATCTTTAAACAAATCCCATCTTTTATCTTTAGTAACCCAAGATGATTTTTAATTTAAAAAAAAAAAAAGCTTCCAATGCCTCCGAAGCTCAGTTTAAAAACAGAAATCCATTCTCTCCCTAAAATCAGCCGCACCATATCCACGTCAGTCACAGTAAACACAAACTCCTACGTAGCACCTGGTGCCCATAATACAACTCCACAGGCTGAACTCTGACAACAAAATGCAAGCAGGACTCGTGTGATGCACATCAGAGGTTTCCCACACATCCCCTTGCACATCAGCCACACTGTTCCCCTTTGTGCCTGTAGAAGCCCCTTGCCATGTTTTTGCCTTTTCTGGGGTCTAAACAAAACCTCGCTGGAGCTGCCTTTTTTTTTTTTTTTAATTTCAATATGCAATCTATTTCCTTTCTCTTGTGGCTTTTTTAAGCACTTCTGCCAGTAGGAAAGCTAATGATGTTCTCATATTTCAGCCTTCTTGAGTGGCTTTTTATCACAGACATGAGAAAGATGACAATCAACAGCTGGTGCAGCCTTCCATGCACAATACAGCCCCTAAAACATACACAAAAAACTGTCTGGGAGAAAGAAATCCCAGTAGGCTCACTTTAGCTTTCCACATAATCACATAGAAGAATTAGATGGTCTTCATAATTTTCCATTAAATAATGGCATATCTTTAATAGATACATTTATCAAGAATTGCAGTATCTGATTGAGCAAAGCGTGCCCTTCCATCTGGGCTTCAAAACAGGGAAATGGGATTTCTGGAATCTCTGCTCAACACCACCATCACTTCTAGTGCTTTTAAACATTTTTATGAAATTAATCTAAATTACATAGTGGGTTTGATTTCACAAAGTTAATTTAGAGTACAACTGAACCAAACTCTGCCACTGTGTACTACTGATGAGAAAGAATAAACACATTCTTTTTTGTGTGCACATAATAACATATGCCAATCAAGTAGAAACTGAAGACTGGTATTTTAGAATTCAGGATATTGCGTGACCTTCCAATTCCCATAAACCCTGCTTTTGAAAAGGTATGAAAATTTTACTCTGTCAGCTAAAACATGAATTGAAATTCCCAAGCAATAATAGTGGAAAAAAAGTGGTCAGTTAACTAATAAACACAACAAAAAGTAATTCTTGATTGCTTGTAGTTAACAAATAAGGTCACAATCAGCTAAAGCCCCTAAATTTATATTAATCATGCTTTTTTTCAAAAGCGACTGAAACCGCAGTAGCTGAAGGCATATCACTCATAGTATCACTGTACTCAGCAGCAGCACTTACACATCTGGACATAAACAAGAGAAGCCATTTTAGGAGAACACTTCTCCATGGGCATCAGTGACTGACAGTCCTACAGCAACATTAATCCAGCTAAAACCTGTCCGTCCTCTGCTGTTGCTGAAGAACACAGGGCACCCCCCAGCAGAGAAGGGAATGGGGTGTTTGCTATCACCAGAAACTTGTCTGCCCATCCATCTCACCATTTAACACGATTCTGCAGAGCTTGTACCCAAGAACTGCAAAAAGCATTTTGAGAATTATGTAACACTGGTTCAAAAAACAGCAGAAATTTCTTTAATGCTTTATATTCCTGCTTTTCAAAATGCCTGTTCCACATTTCAATAATGAACCTTAATCTTGCAAATCAGCGCCTGCAAAGTGCTCATTTTGGGACCAAACCCATACTTTAGCTTCAGAGAAGCTGGGAGTACCTAAAAAAAATGTGAAGACACCACACTTGGACATACAGTGTTTTTTGCCAGAAAAACAGAAGAACATAATGAAACTGTCAAAAAGCTTTTAAAGTAAGCCGTCTCTTACAATATGAGTGCCAACACTTGCAGAATTCTTCTTAGTTGTAATAAAATGTATGAAGCATAAGGATTCTCTCACATTTACAATGACAAATGAAATCCTTTGAAGGAACTATATTACTGGCCCTGCGCAATAAGCAAAACATGTAGCAAAATCTGGACTCGAAACTTCTCAGTAATTCAAAACTATATCCTTCTGTATTTGAGAAAGCATGTCAACAGCAGCTCACACAAACGGGTTATGGGATTAGTTTTATATTTTATTTAACTCATAATAAAGTTAATATGTCTTTGCGAATTCCAGATCCTGAGTTATTCCAAGCCTGAAGAAACCTCTTCCCTTATAAAATTCTTCCACTTGCCTTTCAGGATATTTAGTCTCCATCAATCTTCCTAATGTACCTTCTCCACTTCAGGCCCAACTTGTCCTCCAAAAAGACCACCTGCAGAACATCTCGGCAGCTCCTGTGATGATGGAGTGTTTCTCTGTCAGCCACATCTATAGTTTCCAGGGCCCTCCTAATGACACCACGTCCACTGGACAGTTATAAATAGTCAATGTCAACGACTTCCCCAATTTCTCATCTTTACCATTACCAAAGTAGGACATTAATTAAGCCTGACATTAAATGAGAATGCAATTAGGCAAACAGTCCACATGAAACCCATTGCTTTCTGGACTCTTATTCACAGCAGCTACATTCATCATTAAATAAATTCCCTAGGTATAAGACCATCTTCTTTTAAATAAAACCTGTCATTTTAAAAGTAAGCTGAATTCCCTGAAAAGTTTGAAGCAGTACCAAACAGATCAATGATGTGATTTTGAAAAAGAGTAGAAGAATATCCCAAAGCTCCAAACTTGTGACTGACTACATTTTAAGTTGACTATATATTAAAAAAAAGGTTCCACAAAATATTGACTGTATTTTTAAATACTTCAAACAGAAATTAATCATGTCCTAGTTCAGTAGTTTTCAAATGAAGATGACTTTCATTAATTACATTATGGTAAAGGAAAGCTTATAATGGAAAGCAGTTGAAATACTAATTTGGAAACAAACTACCTCTTCCTAATTATTTAATTACTTGTATTAAGTTTCACATAAAAACATTATACTTTCAGAGTTAACTTTTTTAAACAGTCATTAGCCTCAAACCCACAGATAATTCACTAGAAATATCCATAAATCAAAACCATTTTGCTAACAAAGCTAAATTGTTTGGAGACGTCAAAAAAAAGAAGATAAAATCAATATGCTCTTTATAGAATGCATTTTAAACCTTGTATTATATGCCCAACAAATATAGAACATTATTCTACTATAAGTAAGCATAAATTAACACAGGTGAAGAGATACCTGCTCTATATCACTTACAATACAGTGAAAAGGTATAAAAACTCCAGCAGGAAACTTTGGTCTTTCAATACAGAGAAAGGAGAAAAGTTCTTCCTTTATGCTTCTAAAGAATTGGATGGTTCCTTTAAAAAAAAAAATTACATGGGAGACGTGTGTTGAGCTATTTGGGGCATCATTATTATTTGAACAGTGACCTACGCAAACGAAGAACAGACTGTCTTTGAGCCGCCTGCAATCGCAGGACATGTAAGTAACAGTCTGACAGAAAACATTAAATTGAATGTATCTTTAAGGTTCACTTTTCTATCATTACTTGCTAGGTTATACAACCACAGATTTCTTCCTTTTTGGGCAGAAATCACCAAACCAGCCCCCCCAGAACTAAAGAGCCATACTCTTTTACTACAGCGGCTCATGAAGATTTCAACTGCCCTGTATAAAAGGGCTCCCAAGGACATATTCATGTAAGATTAATCTAAGAGCTGGTGGTCCAGGGTTTTGGGTGTAAGAACAACCAATTTTCCCTCTGCTGTGAATTTCCCATGTAGGGAACATCCTAGTGACTGCGCTAGTTTACGAGTCAAAGGATCAGAAACATTGACTGAAGTTGCTGTCATGCTCTGCACACTTGTACCTCTGCACAAGAGCTGCCAGCTTTTCATGCAACTTTAACTGGGCACAGTTACTGAACTAACAGGGGTTGCCCTCCTAGCGGACAGCCTGAAACGGTATCTGATGCACTACAATGTCACTGCACAGCATAAGCAACTGCTCTGATTTCAGTCTAAAACAACTCTCAAAATTATACTTATATATAGAGGATGCCAACTACAGCTCTATCATTACAACTAGTATTTTCTAAGTGCAAAACACTACTAAACAGTGATAAGAAGTGAGCAGTATTAAAACACAAAGTTAATTGTGTCTCAAGTCCTATGAATATTTAATAAGATTCTTTCTATTTCTTTTACAAAAATATCACTTAATTAGTATGCTAATATTCCATACAACACTTTCCAAATAGCACCAGTAAGATATTGGCAATTCCAACATAACATGAGCTTAACGTTATTTCAAGCTCACAAAACTGACAATTGGGCTCAGATGCCATGGAAAGGTCAATTATGCTCTTTAAATAAGTTACTATAACTTCCACTCTTTCCCCTAGCCCTGCCTTCTTCATGTGCAATTCAAATGTCAGTTGTCCAATTTAATCAAATGTAACCTCTATATGTAATTAGAACGCCATGAAAATGAGAATGTTATTTGAAAAATAACAATACTGAACATGAGATCTGAAAATGTCACTTCATGTTTATACAGAAATCTTCTCTAAGGTTTTACCTCAAATGCTGTTGAAGACACTTGGTAGCACTTCCAAGAAACACAGCAAGCATCAGAGTGCTGCTATAACCTCAACATCCTCATTCCAAAGGTTTACCCTCCTCTTCACCAGCAATAATTTATCCAAAAGAAAATACAGATTGAGCCCCCTCTTGCCACCATAGCATTTCCTCATCTTTGCCATGTATTATTTATCCCAACGCACTTAGAACTTCCTCTCTAACCTGCAATACAGTGTTAACGAATTCACTGTGCCACTGCATTTGCAAACAGGAAGATAAGTTAATCTCTTCTGCCGTTCCAACCTGCAGCAGCCTCTGCATGAACAAGCATAGCACTTCAGCAGCTTCAGCTCCTTGCAGAAATCTTCTACCTCTGGCTCCCAGGGCTTCAGCAACACCACCAGGCTAATACCAATTCTCCTGTAGCAGGGGTTTTGTAGATATCCTAAAGAGCTGTAACACACAGTCCTTGACAGACATGGTCCATAATCATTCCAACAAGACTGGGAACAAAGCAGATTTGAAAAAGCAGGTTTATTCGCCCCGTTTTACAGGGAAACTACAGTGCAGAGCCTAAAGGACAAATCAAGGGTAAGGGCAGCAGCAAGGTACCAAAGACTTTGTGTCTTTGCAGCGAGTGAGGACTGAAGAAGAACTACTGGTGGATGGTTAAAACTAAACCAAGACAACACACAAGTAATTAAGGGAAAATGAACGAAGCAAACAACAAAGAGAGAAAACCGAGCTGTATTTCAGTGCATGGATTAGAGGGCTTTGAGTCACTCAGAGCACAACTACCAGTGTGCAAAAGCAAAAAGGGGCTCCCCTCATCTATGCAAGACCTCAAACCCCCAACACCCATCTTGCAGAGCGGCGCATGCAGACACTGTGCCAGGAATCACCACGGTGCCCCCAGGCTCAGGCACACGTGGTAAGCAGCTAGCAGGGAGTGCTGTCACCTGTTTCACAGTATATTACCCAGAAGATCAAATCAAGCCTGAACTCTAAAACAAGCTCTGGCATCTGATTTGTTTCTCCGTATAATTCAGGTTGTTTGCTCCAACTCAAATCTCCGGTGCAGGACATTCCACTCCACAGCTTGTTTTCCCCATTCCCTGGTTAACACACTTAGGCTCAGCTGAAATGTTAAGGATATTGTAAAGGCCTTGCATTTACCACGGCTTTTCTGAGACAAAAAGCTTATTTTGTAGGATTTTGGCCAAGAAGAGTTATTCTGGGAGCAAGGGGAATACTAACGTAATGAACAGACGAAGAGGATGAATTTTACATTTTCAAGCATAAATTCTTAATGAAGTTAGAGCATGGGATAAGAATAGACTTTACAAAATAAGCCATGGTACAGAAGAGACATGAGAAATCAAAACCATGCTTGGGAAACGTCATGAGTGCTAGCAGACACACACCAAAAAAATGATAAAAAGTTTATCTAGTTTTAAAGGCAGAACTACATCCAAATTTGGCCAGGAATTTTTAACAGAAATTGGCCCCTATTTTAGCTATTCCTTTGGAATACTGCAAATCTTCACAGCAAAAGCTTAGCTTTTAATCTTAAAGTCTGGGAAAGCCATGATAACATATCATCAACCATCAGGGAAACGAACTACTCCAGGTTGTGAGCCTCAGGAAAATATATAACATACAAACAGACTGTACATGAGAAAAAGCCCAAGTTACTTAAAAATAACTACAGATTGATACAACTCTATCAACTGTTTTACATAACTTCTGAGAAACCCACAAAGGTGACGCATTACAAAAGCAAGGTTTCCTAAAACACACATAGTATTTAAGTCTTCTAACAAAGATATTTGTTTTATATATGACTCCTAACATGTACGTCTACCTATATGTAAGTGGAGACATAAACATTAGAGACCCAGAAGACAGAAGCAGCTTTAATAAATTAAGATAAATTCATTCAAAATGAATTCTCAGCTTTGAAATAAAGTACAGAATGGGCAGATATGAAACTCTGAATGATTTCTGCAGTCTCCAGAGAAACATTCATGTTGAAATACCAAACTCCAAAATTTAACAGTTTGCAATGCTTAATCTTACTACACTCTACTGCAGCATTAAAAATGGCACAAGTCTAAATAACTAGAAACAAAAATATATAACAAAATTGCTTGTTTCTAAAACGAATTACTTTCATAGCCCACCTCACCAATGACCTTTTAAACCATCTCAGATAGTAAGAAAAGAAGAAAATGCTGATATAAATGGGAATATTCATCTTACACTTTCTTTTCTTACAAGCTTTGATTAGCAGAGATAGCATTATACAGATCTTACAGATTGGGGGGGGGGGGGGGGAATGAAAATTTAAGGAAAAACTTATGCTTTTTTAAAATATTTTCTAACAAAACCAAATTTAGGCTTTTGCACTACCTATCAAAATGCAGCTAATAAGAAAAGCAAATAATGTATCCAGCTTGTCTTCTAAACAAACTTCTAAACAAACACATAAGCTGAGAGAGCCCAGATCACGCATGCGAACGAACAACACCTGCGCGTCCAGAGAACGCACCTTCTGCAGAGAAAATAGAACTTGCAAAATTAAATACTTTTCACATTAGCGACCACTTACAACAGCACTACGTAAAACACGGACTGTGGCGTTCTGTGGCGTAGTCTGCAGCTGCTCTTCTTTTTAATAAGAAGGGGAAAGTTGCAGAAGGGACAGGTCACAGGTTTGTGATCCATGCTGCCATGAGCGGAGGCTGCGCGCACTAAGCCATGGGGCACAGGCTGCAACACGTCCCCATGGGCTGTTCCTCTATGCCAAACACAAGTGCAGCTGTAATCAACTCCATTTTGCTCAAATTAATTGCAAGTTCTCTGCAAGGGCAAGGCCGACACTCGTGACCTAAAAGGAACACTTCTGGTCAATATTTGTGTGTTGATTCACTTGGAAAATTGGACATTTAATGATTTTGGAATCTTCCAGTTTCTCGGAAGCAGAGTGGACAACCACTTTCATTAAAATGAAGTGTAGAAGAAAGTTGATAGGCATTTTTATCAGATTTCTTTCAGTGGAAAATTTTGCCCTAAAAATTTGCTGAGAATTATAGCTTGACCTGTTCTGCTATTTTAAATTTCTCATCTGTTCACAAATAAAACTGAGAATCACAGGAACAAAATATAAATATAATAGAGAGTACAAAAAACAGTATTCACCTTCTCAGGCAAGCTATAACCCAAACATACATTATCACTTCTACTTGTGCAGCAGGTTTCAGACTAGAAGCAAAAGAAATACTTCAAATACTTTTTTCCTAGTGTCAATATAAATAAATGCCCAACTCAGCCCAGAGATGTGACAATGTGACTCTCAATACACAGCAAGTCTTTTCCAGATGGCTGGATCAATAACATCCCTGCTCTAAAGACCTAAAGGTCTAAAGAAAAGAAAGGACAGGGGGAACAGGAAGGAAACAAAAGCACATAGAGCTCTTTCAACACAGCAAAGATTACTGTTTGAAGATTTTATTTTAGAACATTAATAATTCATAATGACAGTGTAATGTAAACTAGGTTAGAAGATTATGCTCTCAAGTACCACACAAGGGATTGAATGACAGAATAATAACCACTAGCCAAAGCAGCAAAATTTCAGGAGGTAAATGAGGGGAGAGAACTTGGAGAACTAGAAGTATATTTGAGATGAACGAACAAAATCAGGAATAGAGAGATACTTAAAAAAAAAAAAAAGGAAGCACAGATACAGCCTGGAGAAAAGAGAGCACGAATAGATCCATTACAGAAGATGAAGCTCTGCTGCAGGCCCTCTGGCATGGCAGTTATGAATATTCAAACAGGAGCTCAAATTTGAGACAAAAGTTCACCATAGCTCAGGACAGCAAGACACAGCAAAAATGGGACACCACTTCAAAAACTGGTGAAAAGTTACCCTGAAATCTTCTTTCATTCTTTACATTCTAAATTTTCCTTAAGCTTTCAGGCTAATATTGATCCGCTAAATGGTTTATCTAACTAAATTAGAATTGCAACTCAAGTCTTCAAACAGTGATTTTTTTTTTACTAAAACAGATTGGAAAGGAACCTCCTGCTCATGGGCAGGAGCAGTCTTGTGCTAACACACACAGCTGTCACATAACCTGTGTACTCACTAGTAGTACATCTCTACTATTAGTGCTTCAGGATGGGACATTAACAGCCCTGTTTGCACACTCACGGATTTTCCAAGTCAGAACTAAAAATAGCACCTGGTTGCCTCATAGGCCAATTAAAAACAAATTTTGGAAAATGCATGGCACTATCTATCAACAATAATAAACACATGACTGCCTGGTTAAGAATATATTTCTTTCTCAGAATTATTGCCTTGCCAGGAATCTTTCAGCACTCAGGCTGTTTCTGTATCTGTATTCCAGAACAAAAGGCCTTCAAGGGAGAGACCTATGTGGAAGGAAAAATTTTATATAGAACTGAGCACACTACTGTCATTTGAGGATAAGGACCAGAAAAGGCAGACTTCAATATTTACTACAGTCTCTTAAGAACCTTCTGAGCTTTCGATTCTTCACTAGAAGTTGTTAACTTGTCCCAACCATCCCAAACTCTGAGCAGTGCAGGGGTAGTGAATGAGTCAGCTCATGTGCAGGGGTACCAACAGATCACAGCCTTCAAACAATGATATTGAAAAAGCAGCTATGAACCACAGCTATTTATGGTTTATAGGTGAAATGGCTGACGAATAGTAGAGCCCTTCAACTTCTGAAGTCCCAAGTACACACTCCCCTCTGGGAGCCTCCAGTTTCTCAGGTCAAACCGCCAGGTTATGACTTACAAGTGGTCCCGTGGAGAGCAGCCAAATAATGAGCCTGGACTGAGGCAAGAATTCACACCTCAGGCTCCAGACCCCAGGGTTTAACTCCTCTGCTACCACAGCTCCAAGCAGTACACAGGGATTTTTCAATTTATGTCATGCCTTCACATAAAAAAAAAAAATCATATCATTCAGACTACCACACCTCAATATTCCCAACCATGTGAAAGTAAGCTAACAGTTTCTGATCAGCCTAAGACAGACAAGAAGTTATCTGAGCCTTTCACATTTTAGGTATCACCAGTACGTCCCTCCCCGGCAGTCTCCTAGATGGGAAAAATGATTCCCAAGACTAATAAACAGTACTAAAGGAATAAAGAGAAAAATCTCCATTAAAAAAGAAATGAATTCTGGGAAACTCATTCATTCAGTGTAGATGTAGATTAGAATTCAGTTGCCAGAAGCTCACCTACTCAAAATTCAGCATTTCACAGTATGCATAATAATATACCCACAAAGTTGTTCTGTTACTCATTATTCCTGATCTACATTGTTTCCAAAGTGACATTATTCTGTATCGCAGTCAACTCTGACCAATTATTTAGCACCTTTAAGAAAGGGGAACCTGTACCAAATCAAGCACTAAAACAGGGTAATGCTTATTGTAAACCCAAAACAATTTCCAAATGTCATTCAAGCTGAATGTAGGCATCTTCATTAATCCTCTGACATTTGTCAAATAGGAATTTCTAACTAAAAAAACCTCTCAAAACCTGCATCATATCAAGTAACTTTAAACTAAATGAAATTTAAGCAGAGATAGGAAACCCTCACCAACATTTGAGAAGCCTCAAGGTATTCAAAATAAAAATAAAGAACCTCAAGTCTGAATTCTGAAACGTTTTTGATCTTCCCAAAAAATACAGAACTTCTCCTGTTTACAGGTGCTGCCCCCACTGTTGTAAAATATATGCAGTCTTCAAAACCCAAAACAGAGGTGATCTGAGGACGAGTGTACCAAGGATACATCCTTATACTATGGAAAGGATTTCTGCACCTGTCTTGAAGCAGAACAACTGGAGTTACGAGACTCTCATGGAGACACACCAGCAATTCCAACGCGCAAGATAAAGAGCCACAGTCTAACAGGAGACTCATTCCAACAAGGTGGATGTCTCCATCCCCTCCACCTTTGGTGAAGGTTTGCTGACCAGCACCCTCTGATTTCATGCAGTGGAGCAGGCTCGATGAGGACACTGCCCACCGAACCTCCCTCACACACCCAAACAACCCATGGCTCTAAATATAGGTCTCCCTTCACCCGCTGCAACAGCTTGTACAAGAAAGGCTTTAAATAAAAGCAGGGAACCCTCCCAGTACATTTGCTGAATGCCTATGTATAACATTCTTGTTACTCACCACAGTTATTGATTAAAGGCTTGTTTCCTAGAATAGGCTTTTTATGTAAATAAATTAATATATTCTTAAATTATATCACAGATGTCCATAAAATCCTAATTATATAAAACTCATAACATTGTAATTACACGCTGATCAAGTAATTATGTACTGTGCTCAAACACTGAGTATTTTGGAGCAACATTAGGTTTTCCCATTTTGTTTTACTTAAATAAGACAGCAAGGGTCTGATCACCATCACACCCAGAAATGGTGACCAGATTTGCACAGGCTAGGAAAAAATTCTATTAAAGTATTCCGCAAAGCTATAAAAAAATTAATAGCTATTATCAAGAGACTTTATTAAAGCTAGAACCTCCAAGGGAAAACATTCCTATAAAAAAAATCTCTACCATGCATCTCTATAGGAACGTGTTCCACAACTGGCATGAACTCAGGAAATCAAAATAGCATGAGAAAATACCCCTTGAATAATCCAGCTGAAGCCAACTCTTCCCTTGATTTGTTACGATAAAGCAAATTTCCACTGAGATTTCACCTCACCGGCAGCACCCAAAGATGACAGAAATATGGCACCTGAACACTTTCATCCTTCTTATCACAAACAAATTAAAGTGTTTCTAGAATTTCTGAAGCTATCTTATATCTTGCTGAGAGTGTTACAGAGCGTGTAACATTTTCTGAAATGGGGGGGGAAATACACTCTCCTTTAATCTCACGGTTCATCACTTCCAAGTTAGAACAATTAATTCATGACATATTTTAAGCAACTTGAGATCAAAAGATGCTGTAAATTCATATTTTTTATTAAATTAAAGGACAAATATGGGTGCATAAAGATTTGCCAACTCATAAAGAGGACCAGCTGTGAAACATGGCCTCATTTTCTTCTTCAGTGATTTGAGTTCCCCGCTACCCCCAGAAGAGTGCAAGCCAGATCCCAAAAACAAGACTCAGTACTTCTTTAATTTTGGACATCATTCTCTTTTGATCCTAAAGATACATGACCTTAATTCCAACCCACAGTTCCATCAACTGTTCCAATCTTATTCCACCTGTTATCAATTTGCTTTTATTGTAATCAGACCACTTCACATTTCCTTTTACTCTTTTGAAAGGTTTACATTATTTTCATCTGTTCAAAGGTTATGTATAAAATATTTTCAATCTTAATTAGATTAATTCTTTCAGAAGCCATGAACTTCCATGCCATCTGTCTTGACATCAGATGCACCAACAGTTGTTCGTCTGTCAACATAAAAGCACCAATGACACTGTGAAATATAGAGAAGAAGGGAAAACCTGTGCAAATTCTTGCAAATGCAATATACCATAGGTAAAAAGTGAGAGATTTAACAGGAGTGCCTAAGTTTTTCTTGTTACATTTTCCTGCAGTTCCTTGCATAGATGTGGAAATGAGAGGCTGCTTGGCTGAGGGTGCTAAGCTGAGCAGATCAATGACAGTACTAAGTTGCCAAGAGGAACCTTTGCTCTAAGCAAGCAGGAATGGCTATCACTGGCACCGTAACCAAGTAAACAAACCTACAACAAAGAAAGACTGGATAGAACAGGATCAAGGGTTCCACAGGTGAAAGCAACAACGACGAAAATAAAAAGTTATTATAGTAGACTTAAGCTCTTATACAGAACACGTATCTGTGAATCATCAACCATTCAGTATTTAAAGAGCAGATGGCTGGAAGGTCCCCATATGTGAAAAATATTATTATCAAGGAGAGTCCATAGTAACAGTGGAATAAAACTTGGTAGTAAGCCTTTTATATGAGCTCTTCTTAAAGAGAAAATTATTCACTGACCCATGGCAAAAGCCTGAAAATTGAAGGTTTCTCAGAGAAAAAAGAAAAAAACAGTAAGTACCAAAAAGGCTTTTGAAAATAATCGATAATCATCAGATCTCATCTCAAAAAAGAACAGCTCTCAATTGACTTTAACAATAATCTAATTTCGATATTTAATTGCCACTTACCAGTCTGTTAATTAGCCCCAAGGCTAAACAGCATTTAACTGTATTTAATCACCCTTGTTTAAAGGAACATTACCCAATACCAGCCTTTAAATAATAAAAATTCATTTAAAATTAGATTGATGACAATGACATTGAAATGTCAGGAGACTGCTCGGTAGTTGCTGCCCTTCAGTTCACCCCAAGTGCTGCCAAAATGAGCACCTTATTAAGAATTGTGACCAATTGCTGCCCAACATGCAGGGAAAGCACCAGCATGCTGGACAAGGCTCTCTTCATGGCCGTGCACAGGGAGGACAGACACATACAACATTCCCTTCCTTTGCTGACAGCCTGATTTCCACTCAACAGATGCAGTATACATCACTCTGCATTAGAGGGGCAGACGCCTAAAATAATTCAACTTCACATTTTCTGGTTACTCCCACCAGAGCTGCCCAAGTAGGAGCAATCTCCCTCTGAAATAACAGTCTAGATTCAGGGGCTATTGCATTACCACCTGATGAGTAACTGAAATTTGACCAGCTACATCCACCGTGCAGCATGTGAACTGCAAAACCAGCCCTCTGATGCTATGCTGGCTCAAGTTTTAAGCAGGTACCATCGAGCTCCAATTTCATAACCACACACACAAAGATCTCCAGTTTGTGTTAGCCTTTGTAGAACTTGTACCAATAAGCAGCATGAACTTGAACACTAATGGCTGTAAGTAAATTATGACTACAAGGCTGTACCCTTCTGTTAGATGTTATTCTCTCATACTATAAAGCTGTTCACAGATGGTTATGCCAACACCAAACTATTAGCAATTCCTAGTTGACACCTCTCCTTACCTCCACTGAAAAGGATGGCTGTAGCATGGACTAGATGGATTGCTCTGGGGTTGTGAGTTCAGGTAAAATACTAGAGGAGAAGTAACAAGTGCACAGTCAGCACTAAATGGGAATTTAAGGTGCTGCAGACCTGGAGCAGATGTAGAAGAGAACATGTGCTGATGAACATCATTTCCTCGGCAGTGGGAGTACAAAGGAGAGGAGATTCTGACAAGGTACCACAGTAGAAAAAAAAAAAATCAGGATCAATATCACATCTTTTGTTTCAATAAAGAAAAAAAAAAAAGAAAAGATACTTTCAAAACACACTTTGTGTCTTCTCAATAAATGCAATAAACTAAGTGGTCAAAAGTCATGCTTTCCATTATCATCCAAATCCAAATGTATTTTTTAGGCAATTTAATATCTATTTAATGTTATTTTTTCACTATAAAAATCTTCCAATACAGAATTATGCAAATCCTTCTTTGTAGCGATTTCCAGGCTTTCTGGAATATGGGCCATTGTCAATCTCTAATCTAAAAAAATTATTTGAGAAAAAAGAATAAATCGATAATGGCACCAGTAACAAACACTGACCATTTTATCACAGCCTTCACAATTTGGGACCATGGTCACGCCATGGCTGTAGCAATAACAGAAATACGCAACTGTGAAAATATGAATTACACAAACCATTAAACTAGAAAACAACATTTAGCAGTGATAGTATTTTAGAAGAACTAATTAAACCTGAAAGCAGCACTGCAAAATGGCTTTATTCTAATTTTAGCAGTGGGGAAACTGAGGCACAAAGAGGTTAAGGGACATGTCCACAGCACATCTCTGGTAGTATCAGGATTGCAGCAGAGGACGCTGATGCCCAGCTCTGGGAACTGTCCTGCTTTTGCAGGGTTAGCAGCCAACACACATTTGTATATACAGAGAGCACAGAAAATGTCTCAAAGTAGCTGCTTTTCAAAAAGCTGCAAACAGACTTCTACAGAAAACATAGCGCAGAGGTTCTAACACCTACTTTATGGAACTATACACGACGAGATGTCCTTCACTAGAAATAAAGTAAAAGTTAACTTACAAGTACTGATATTACAAAGTGTTCTTATGTGTTAGAATACAAACTAGTGCCACTCTATTCTTACACCTATAAATTAGATTTTTGACTGTGGGATGAAAAAAGTTTCCATTTACCATATTTATACATAAAAGTGAGCAAAATGGTAATCTGGAGCATGCTTCAGTATTGTTTAGAATTCAGATATTTTACAATTATAGTCCTGAAGTCAAGCATGTTTGTTCATGTTCCTTGCTTTAGATTTCCTAATGAATCTGAATACTTATCAGCAAGTAACCTTTACATACTGGAAATCCTCCCCACTAGCTATCTCTGCTTAAACAGCAGATGAGCTTTACAGTCCACAGACAGAAAAGGTTAAGCCTGCCTCTTACCCTGCTCCTCCCTCCACTAACTATGTGACAGATTCATTTAACCTCCCCCACTTAAAAACGTAGTATTAAATGTACAATTTCCTAAATTTTATGTAACAGAAAAATAAATATAATTATGAAGATCATAAATAGCAGCTTTCATTAGTAGATTTCAAAGCATTTATAGAGGACACAAGCATTAAAAAGGAATTGCTTGTTTAAATACCATTTATAGAAACACATGTAGCAGTGTATTTCTAGAAAGTAAAGACATTTTGCTTCAAATCTAAAAGTCTTCCACAGCATACTTGATTTTAAAAGATAATAATGGGAGACAAGGTTTCTGAAGATTGGAGCCCTGTGACAATGTTCTGAAAAATGATCAGAAGTACTTTCTAAATCTGAAGAGTGATCAAACTAGAAAGACAGAGTTACAAAAAAATAGTTTTACTACTTGTTACAAAACCTAACCACAATGTACCCCAGTTAAAAATATTTAAACATTGCTCTTTTTTGGCTATACTTTATGGCAAATAGTCCACAAAAATAAAATGTTAAAGCTTCCAAATGAAATTTCCTGTACAGCCAAATAACCATGACAGATAAAGTTCTACCAAATAAAAGCAATGTCTATAGGCCACAGAAAACTCTGGCTGGCTTTTCTTCATAGTTTCAATTGGAAATGTTTAAGTGCAATTAATTTTTCACTACAGTCCTTACTGGATCCGCAGAGATGGGGCTCCAAGCCTCTGTTTCCTCCGTTTCATCATTGTGCCGATACACTCTGGCTATTCCCAGCCTAAGAGGCTTAGAGCCGGGAAGAAGAGCCCACCGTTATCACTCCAACGCAGGGCACACAACAATCAGTGCAATTCCAAGCTCTTCATATACCCCCAGCATCAGAGAGACCTCAGGAGTTCAGTAATGGTCCAGATTAATCGCACAGCTCATGTCAAAAACCTAATTATTTATAAATAAAAAAAATAATTTAATCTTCTACGAGTCTATTCACAGCATCCAGCGAAAGGAAACGAAGCCCACCAGGAGGAAAGGAAGGCGCCGACAAGTCCAGGACACAGACTGGCCATCTGAGCCGTCACACAGCCAGCAATGTGGTCCTGACACGCTCCAGCTGAGCCCACAGAAAATCAGACCAACTTCTCCTGGGCTTCAAGGAGCAGGAGCAAGTGCTCTCACCAAATCCAAAGGAAAGCGGAAAGCCAAAGGGAACAATGGCACACTTGAAAAGGTTCTGGCAGAAATCTCCCAGAGCAGCTTGAAAACTCACACGGCCACAGGAACAGAGCCCCTGCTCACGCCCAAAGCCTTGGCAAAGCCCGCAGCGGTGTGCGAGGAGCAGCTGCTCCCGGCTGGCGGGGAACACGTGAACCAGCCCGTCCAGAAATCAATCCCCTTAACAGCACGCACAACTTTCACCGCAAAACATCTTCCCGTAACTCCCAAGCTGTGTTCCAGCTACAAACTTTGGGGATTGTAGCACTGAAAATGGAGCAACAGCAATTGCAGCAGCCTGGGGAGCCGAACACTGAGCGGGGCAAGGGGGGACACCTTTATTAGGAGGCAGTGCTCCCTTACAGTGCAAGTCGGGCAGTTTGGCTTGCAAACGGCACCTTCAATCAGCCCAAAATCAATCTCATGCTATTAACAAAACTGCCCCAAAGAACGCCCAACATTTTTAAAACGTGTATTTCTACATCTGCAACCTCCCCAAATAAAAAAATTTCCAAACGCCTACCTTTGACAGACTTCAAAGTGTCAAAGACTGTATTTATGCAGGTGAAGGCTGCCATTCAGGTGACAACTCCTATCTCCAGACCCTCCCATGATCCTGATCACATCAGGACTGCCCCATACTACAGAATCCCAGCACCTCAACAGCTACAGCTGGTCAGGAAAAGAGACTGCCAGGCTCAGGATTAAGGATCAGGGTGGTTAAGGTGTTCCTTACACAGCCAGACTCCTTGCCCTCCACACTGTGCTTTCACAGTAAGACAGCCCAGCAAGCAACAAAAGGTAAAAATTTGATATGTTATGCATAATTTTATTATACTTATTAAATGAGAACCTGGATTAAGTAGTGGAAACTTGATAATAAAAACTGCATGAAAGACTTGTTCCACTTTTAAATCCTTGATGAAAGCCTCCATAAATTCTTTGTCTCTGAGATTACAGTCTTTACAGAACTAAAATCCCCCTTCTTCATCAAATCATTCTCTTAAAGAAAGAATGCTTTAAATTATTTTTAAAGCTTAATATATAAATGGCAACACTACTACAGAGCCCCCCCCAGGACTAATTTGGCATGTTCCACCTCCAGAGCCAGCCCCATGTATCAGTTTAAGAGCAGCAGGTTATTTTTGATCCATGGCTTGTGAGCTGCTTCTACACACTCAGAGAAGGATGGGGTGGTCAGAAGAGACCACCTCTTTCTCTCCCCATCTGTAAAAAGCATCACAAGCAGAAAGGATTAACTGGAGGCATTATTTCTTACTTTATTTCAGATTCAAATCAGACCAGAGTGCAATTCCCTACTCCTTTTCGGAACCATTTTTCATCTATTTCCAACACTTTGGCTTCTCCACTCTTGGGGCAACAGCACTTGCTCCTGGCAGGGAAATGGCATCAATCCATCACCAGCAGAAACAGAATACAGACACAAAAGGAATTCCCACATCAGCTGAGCATGGCAACATGAAGACATAAACCAGCACTTAAGCTAGAAATTTTCTTTTCTGCTGTCAAACTTGTTGTTGTTTCCAAGGTCTAAACATTAAAAAGAATACACATAATTTAGCACGTCCTCACAAAGAAATTCCTTGGTGTTTTTGTGTTATTTTACTATGAGGAAGGTGGAATAAGTTTAACAAATTGTCATGAAGAATTGTTTAATGAAACACCCTCAGAAATGTCTAGGGCTGTAGAAACTAAGACCCTTCAGAGGTTTATAAGTAGAAGTGTAGCGCAGAGCAGGAGAGAGAGAACAAGTCCCACACTGGACATAAACTGCTGTAAAAAGCAATTAGAAGGGATAAAGACCACAATAAAAAGCTTGCACAAGTCTTCAGCAAACACTATCATGTTGCTTACCATATTTCACAGAGACAGACTAAAAAGTTAAAGTAAATACTACTTTTTACCAGCACATATCACCATCAACAGTAGTCTGTAATATTTGACTTACATAAATGTGTGGTTTTACTGGATATATTCTGGATTAAAATTATTTTTTCATGTGTCTTATGCCTCCATGTTTTTTTTTTCATTTGTACACAGACTTTAAAATATATTTGATACAGTTGGTTGACAGCAGGTAAGAATTAACAAAACCAACTTATATCTGAAGTTAAAAACTGGTTAAGCAAATTACGTTTGTTAAGGAAATTATTCTTTTCAAACTTGGATATAATGTGGGAAAGCCATGATTCCTTTTTAGAAAACTTTAGATTTAGATAGCACAGAAGTCACAGCAACCCACACTAGTAACGCTGCCTTAGAACGAGGATTTCAAACATAAACCTACAGGTCAATAAAGTTCATGTTGTAAACAACTAAATTTATTGTTATTTTATTATTAATGGAGTACTAAACAAGAAACCAGATGGCTCAAGTGCAACCCCCGGCTGGATTTTAGTGACTGCTGATTAGCCAAGGAGGCAACCAGAAGCAACAGTGAGCTGCAGGCTGGTGCTGTGCATCCTGCAGCCACAGTGAAAACTGCCATTTGCAGCCTGGCCTGTTGGGTGCTGAACTGCTGTTAAACACAGGAACACACACAGGGGCTTCAGCACGAGCCCTGTCTTGCTGCACAGTCCCCACCTTTGTTCTTTCAGATCTGGACCATCTCTAGTGCACTTCACATGCAGGTGCACATCAAAACCATGTGAAAGCTGAAGCCAACAATACAAAAAACAATCTCTGTACACGCTGTAGCTCCAAAAGAACAGAACAGGGTAATGGCTGAAAATAATTAAACCACTTCCACTAAGAGGCTGGAGATCAAAGTTTGGGTCTGTCACTCCACATTCGCTATTTGAAATTACAGAAAATATTCATGAATGGTAATTATTTCTTTTGTGAACAAAGCATGGGGAAAAACATAACCAATACATTTATATGCATAATTCATTAAAGGAAAACTTTGAACTCTGATTACTGAACCACACCAGAGACAGAATCTAACTACTTGTTCTTGTTCTCATACTATTCAGCCTCTTAGGAGTCTACAACTCAGTTGAGCATAATTTCCTTTAGTGCATTAAACATAACTCCCCTATAGAAACACAAACATTTTAACTACATTAACAACAAAATTGTATCTAAATAATCAGGCATTTCTCTTAATGTCACCCTGCATGCAATTCCCCCATCTGTTTTACATGTCTGCTCACTCTGTGCTGATTATTTCAAAATTAGACTGCAAGATATCCAAGGCCAAAGCAATCCTTTACACTGTGCTGTGCTCCCTTCTGCTAATATGGAAACAGAGACACTCATCAACAGACTGCATAGGCTCTATCCCACCATTAATTCCCTTCACCTTCTACTGAAGACCTTCTTTAGGTGAATTTCCTTCTTTAGGAAAACTGCTCATGCTGTCCTGATGAAAGTGCTGAGACATGTAACTCCACTCCTTTTCCTTAGCACAAACAAGCACAATAATTGTTATTGTCCATGCCTACAATCAGTCCTTGCAGAAAAATAGAGATTACTCATACTGACCCAGGAAATATGAAGTAATGAGTGTCAAACAAAAAGAAGTAAGAAGCATTGTCAGGAAAAGCTCATCCTTCCCTATTCAGCAATAACACCAGAGCTAAATCCACAGGCCAAGACCTTTCTAGCTCAACAATCAACAAAGGTAATCACTAAGGAAGCAACAATAATCAAGTCTTCATTCTGCTTCTGGCTGGCTTTAAAATAATTACTTCCTCCCCAAATATCAATTTTTACAGTAGTAAGTGCACCCCAGCCTCCAGAGTGGCACACCAAAAAATGCCGAGTGGCTGATGTTTGTATTTAATACAATTGCTACTGAACTGTTACAAAGGCTAGAGTTTGTGCAGAAAATGGATGCACCTCTTGAGGGTTTCTGGCTCTAAGCCAGATACTTCATCCTCCTGTCAATTCCTGCGTCTGCTTCTGTCAGTGAACAAAATTCAATGACTGACAGTCAATGCATCAGGACGTAGGTACATCCGTAACTATCCCTACTCATCAGCCACAGCACAACAGCTCTTCAGAATAAATTTTATTTTCCGAATTTATTTTTGCTTATGAGGTTCCATGTTGATTCCAGCAGATGAAAAGCCTCCAGAATTGCAAACTGCTTACAGTCGTTATGCCATCCTTTTTGACAGAATGGGTGGACAAATTCATACATGGTATATGCACATTTTTACCATATATATACACACATGCATTATAATTATTCCCTTGATGTAAATTTCTCTAATTCCTAATTCAAAGACTAAGTGGATGTTTGTTGGGGTTTTTTTTTAAACCAAGTAAGCATTCTAATACTGGGATGTGCAAAGTCATGTATATCCACAAGTCCCTTTTCAGTGAGCCTGTACACTTCACAGTACAGCAGCAACACAAATGGTATATATTGGTATTTATACCAATGTATACGTATTTGGAAGTTATACCAGCCCAATGCACTAGTAACTTCTTCAATAGCTAAACTTTTCAAACAATAAGAAATCATTTGGTACTTGACTACACTTGGTACTTGATTATAAAATCTGGAATTCCAGAAACCACAATCAAATAATCAACTAGATAACACAGACAACTAACTGAAGACATTTCAAGTCTTCATATATTTTCAGTCTCACTAATACCTGTAATCTTGTGCTTATAATTTATGGCCTGGACCTTCTTGACACAGGTTGCTAAATTTCTTCACATAACAACAGCCTAAAAGGCACTCACTTGTGGAAGAAAACTAAAGTAATGAAAACTGAAGGTGTTACATCAATATAAAAATAAAATATTCAGTCATTTGGTTTAGTTACTAGTAACTAAAACACTACACACATTTGAAGCACATTGTTTGCATATCAGATATTTCAAACAAAAATACATGAATAGTTTTGTGTCATACCCACCTCCACACTGGAATGAGGGAAGGGAATATCTCTGGCATCCTCAATTTCAATTCCAAAAGTTTTGTGCAAAAATATCTAAGTTACATTAACAAAAAACTTACTGGCAACCCACTGCTCCACAATTTGATTAAAGAACCTTCATAATCTTCAAATGATGAACACCACCTGGCTTAGAAACCTCTCAAATCTCGTTAAGCCAGCCTTTGAGTCATACTGGTTAAAAAACCCCAAAACCAGTCAGTGCTTTAAATAACTCCCTGACTGGTTTATCATTGTCATATGAACTAAACAAAAAGGTCTGGTCATGCCCCACTTTAAAAAAAAAGACCTTTTGATCCGTTGTATTGTTCATCCCTGAATCACTGGCACTACACAGCATTTTCCAAACATTGTTTCTTGTACAAAGGGGATAGCTTACACTGGAAGGCTGAAAATCATTTCTCATTAGAACCAGAAACCTGAGGAAGAAAGGTTATATGCTTTCGTGAGCTTCATGTCTGTAGTCCACAAGCTTTGGGAAACAATTTCAAATCATAATGCAATAGCAGGCAGTACAAAAGCTTTCTCTTTTATATAATGCAATCAATAATGCAATTTCTTCCACCATAAATCTGTAAGCATAGCAGAAACTGAGCTCTCATAATATCATTGGAACACAAGTTAGTTCACTAAAATTCTTTAAACATCATAATGCATTTTTAAAAACTGCTGTTTGTTTAAATCACATTTTTAAAAGCCTGCTTTTCCCAACATGTGCTACTTTATCGAAATACCTCTATTAGACTGCTTGCTCCAAAAAACCTGACCTGCATGGCCCAGGAGCTGTGTGCTTAGACTTCTGTCAACAGACTGTTTGAAGAGCAGTGATCAAAGTTGTCCATATCACATAAATAATCAGTGACTTCTCTGGAGTCACTTCAGCGATGTCAGTGCAGCAACACTCAACACCACAGCTACTTCCATATCAGGATCAGCTCAAGCTGGTAATTAGAAGTAAGCTTACACTACTACTACTTCTCCTACTACACTTAAGGAAATGAATAGAGGCTTCAGTCTCACAGAAATCCAAGCTTGCTGTTTCCAAGCGCATGACAGATTCTTAAAAATGCTAACAGAGAAAATAGAGCTTCTGCCCATCTAAATTACTTCCACAACTGAACAGCTATGTATGTTCAAAACAAACCAAGGGATGAATAAAGAATAATTATACTTACAAGCTTCCTCTTCTGGGGAGACTGAGCTCTTTCTGGAAAAAAAAAAAGAAAACCTTGAGTTAATTTTACTTGTTGTTACATATTACTAATTTATTTAGCAATAAATGACTGAGGTGAAATTAATAAAGAGCTGGCCGTTTCCCAATGCATGCTCAGTACAGAACTGCAAAGTACCCCAGGGCACAGTCTGGGGTACCAAAGTTGCTCATTTTGTCTAAACAGTCATTGCCTTTGTAGTCAAAAAATCATAAACACTTAACAGAGCAAACATAACTTTGAAATTCAACCCTAGGCACAGATAAGACAGTAATTAATTCTGTCCTATATACCTCATCAGCATCAGACAGAACCGCTTCCAGAAGTGCGGAACGCAGTGCCTGCAGCTCTGTGGTGTGGTCTCACAATGTAAGAGAATGGCATTTGGGGCTTGGGTTGGGGTTTTTTAAAACATGCACATTACTTGTGTTACGTATTATCACAAAAAATCCGAGGCCAAACACAACTCCCACTTATCAGCAACATTTTGCAGGTCGGCAGCACAAGCGAAAGCAGACGGGGAATTCGGGGCGTTGGGAGCGCCCCAGGGAGGCTCCGGCTGTCCCTGCGCTCCCGCGGGACGCCGCCAGGTGGCAGCCGCGGCCGCCCCGCTATTGCTCCGTATCCCTAAAACGTTCCCGGCCGGGAGAGTCCTTGGACGAGCCGCGCTGGTGCCGGGCGGCTTCGCCCCGGCCGATCACTGCAAGGGCCAGCACAGCCAAGACCGGCTGACTGTGCCAGGGTACTGATCTACGTGCTGTGTTTTTCACCCCCTCTTAGGGGAAGAAAGAAAAAAAAAGCAAACAAACATATAGTGTTTTCACTGAATTTAGGGGAAAAAAAAAACAAACCCCAAAAACCAACCAAACAAACAAAAAAATATATAGGAAAAAAATTAAATCCATAAAATCTGGTAAATCTCTTTTTCATCTTTAGTTACACTGTTCATGACTGACATGATTAACTGTGTTACTGACAGTCAGTGACTGCTCTGATCAGTAATACATGGGACTTGACTGAAAGCTTTTCAAAGATACCAAAAAGTTACAGCCACTAAAACTAATAAATAAATAAATACATCCATCTTAAACATGCTGTTATTCTTTTCAAGTATGAGTTCTCCACAATTTGAAATTTTATTACAGTTTAACAGTACCAAGCAGATTTCATGTGTGAATTCTCACAAGGCTGACAGCTTACAGCATCAAGAAATAAATTCCCGTCATCAGACAAACTTGTCAAAATCTAATCAAAACACTTCAAGTGCGTAAGATAATAAATCATTAGCATCTATAACAGGTTGTGTGTTTCATACTCTAAAAAAGGTATTTCTTCCACTTTCATTTGTTAGAAAGAATTACTTTCCAACCATGAAGCCTACATAGGAATGACAGCTTTTTGCCATTGCAAATGAATAAATAAGATACAGGTATTCTATGTTATTCTGCTTGCGTAAATAGTATATTACTTATACATGCACATCCATCTCATACATCATACAAGCAGCTGCATTTAATTTACCCTCTGTAAAGAAGATGGCTCCTCTTGACAGAAGGCACTTTTTCTATTCAAGTTATATATTTCTGTTTATTCCAACACAGTCAGCCCCAGAAATTTTCAGAATGAATGTATAAAGCTCTGGAATTTCATGATACTGGCTGAAACAGCAAAACATTGACCTTTGTATCTTTTTATCTACCTTCTAGTTTTTCAGCTTTTAGAGTTCAATTTTACAATCTTTGCTCTAGTCATTAGGGCTGAAAAGTCACTTAAAGAGAGAACATTCCCTTAAAGAGAAAACACAGCTCCACTAATTGTGACTTCCAGACATACACCACAAGAAACACAGTTCAGCAACAGGAATGGACAAATCCTTTCCTCTACTGAACACTTGTTTTACTCACACAATATTACCCTTAATACTTCCTATAATATATGTAATTCAGGATTAAATGCATGCAAGGTTAGAAGGATGACAGTCTTGGGCTTTATTCCTGAAAGCTTTGTGCTTTGAAAACTGGGATCAACTGAGTTCACAAGCAAGGAAGGAAGAAAGTCCTAGCAGATGACATCTCAATGCAATTGAAATATTATCCTATCCATGTAGCAATTGTCCTCATTCTGCACCTCCACCTTGACAAACAGTGCAGCTGTGGAATCAATAGGCACTAGTTCACATTTAATACCACGGTGGTCTTGACAACAAAGCGCACAATCAAAACAATCAATTTTTATACCTGTTGTTCCACTATGCTTCATTTCATGTTAGGCTTAAAATCCCCTTCAAAAACTCTAACAACCACACAGCAAGCCATGTCCCGACCTCCACTGCACTTTTCCCGTCCCCTGGAGAAATGCCAAGGCAGCACCCTCCCAGCTCTTAACCTTTTCTGCCTCTCCAAAGCAAGGGTGGTACCAGCACCTCCAATCCCCCAAACCAGACCATGAATGATGAGGCCAAGGCAAAGTCACCAGAGCTGGATGTTACACAACTGCGAGCGGCATAATTACAAACTTTGCTTTTTCCCAAATCACCGGTGAGCGTCTGAAAAAGTTACATCCCAGAGAGAAAATTCCTGGGGATGGAAGGAGCAGACTGAAGACAACTGATGACCTATTTCAGGGCACCTATTTGAGAATGCTCACTGTCAGGAGAACATTGCAGGGCTCCAGGAGATCAAGCAGACAATGGAAATGCCTGCCAGGGTTGGGGATGCACTCATAGGGTCGAGTCTCAGCTGTGCCTTAAGGCAGCTCAACACCAATGTGTGCAATGGGATAAACTGAGAGTTTACATCTTAAAATGACAGGGTAGTTTCAAATATATGAAGTAGCACTACAAAAACAATAATTGTGCAAAATATAAAAGTCCAACAGCTTCGCACAAGTACCCTATAAAGGTTAAACTCCTACTCAGAATCAGTTTTATAGCATAGATTAAATGTTTTAATTAGCAAATTATGAGGAAGGTGGTGTGATTTGACTGGTGATTTGACACACACCACAATGGAGTTTGGCATTATATGTCCAGGTATCCTGAAGAATTAAATCTCATTTTAAGAGGTGAGATAACTAATAAAAGAGTGCTGAGCTGTGACTACTTGGTCTGAAACACTATTCACAGGATGCAGGTGTAATCTTTTCAATAAGCTAGTTTTTATCCTAAAGGACATTTTTAATTTAAGACCACCCTTCTGATGATAACAACACATGAACATATAAGATTCCAAACTGCCCCTTTGCACAGCACATCTGCCTCCCTGAGCACTTGTGCTGCCAGTAGCTATATTTATATTACCATTATTACTTCAGCCAGCCTCCATGCCACCTGCTCTCTAGATCAACAATACAACCCCTAAAATAGAGGGTTACATTTATATTTGATTTATATGAAGTGCTAAATAGCATAAGAACATTTTAAAAGATTGGTGAACATTATTCACACAGAATTTTCAGAAGGGGAAATAAAGAACTACTTCCACAGATCCTAAAAAATAAAGAGTGCATTAAATCTTGCAGTACCCAAATGACAAGAACAGACTGTTCTGAAAGTTAATTTTTTGTATCAGTTCCATATTTCAAGGCATAATTATTAAACATGCAACTTGATCTCTACATGACAAAAGAAGCAGCAGATTTTCAGATAAGTAGTTAAAAATGAATCTTGGGAAAGAAGTTCAGTATTGTGGACTTTATAAAAAGCAGATTCAAATACCCGCCTTCAAAAGAGTTCCTTATATTTTTTCCTTTTATCTTAAATTTATCATCTCAGATCATGAGGATATAAAGTCAGTTGGACACCATATCACGCTATAGTTCAGGTTTCACAATAGAACTGGATCATCATTTTTGAGGCAGCAAGGAAGATAGAAAAGAAAGTACACTGACCATTTCAAACATCGCTTTCCTGTTTACATAATAGTAAATAATTCAGTGCATAGATAATGAAAAAATTATTCAATTGTGAGTTTTCATTATAGAGAAACTGCATCTGAAAACAGGAATGCTTCAAGCAGCAGAAAGAGTGCTGGCTTTTTGTATAGGTGTATGCACAGGGAAATAAAGAGTCTGGAAATATATTTGTTCATTGACCTACAATACAACCCACATAGTTTAAACAGATATGTTATGCTATAAAAGTGTGAAAAAAACAGGAGCCCATCACTCAAATTTGTCACTTGCTCTCAGTCTTATAATTTGTCCTTGAATATGTAGCTGCGCATATGGTACAGACCCACAGGCAAAGTTGGATGCTGGAGCCTGCACTGATGGCAGCTTAAATGGAGTCCTTGCAAATTAAAGTGAGAACCATCACCACACAGGATGCTCCATATTTTTGCCAGAGCAGACAGCACGATTCCTGAGATCGCCTTTGACCTTGGGTTCTTGCAAGGTAGCTCACTATCATACCAGTTGGGACAATAGACAAATATTTTTACAGCTACAAGAGTAAATATATTTCAGTTAATAAGTTAATATTTCACAGATGATGAAATTCCACTGTCAGTCAGTGACCTGGTACCGTGCACTCATGTTTTAATTTTTTTCCTTTGCTGACTATGTTTGCTTTAGGGTATACTTCCAACCAGCAGGGGATTAATTAAATCTCCCTCTATACATAACCATTTGCATTACAGAAATGATATAATGAGGGTTGGAATCTCCAGTTCTTATGGAAAGTACAACCTGGCCGTGCAAGGACAAACCGTAATCCATCCATCAGATTAACAGGAAGGAATTTTTCATGGTGATTAAAAAAAAAAAAAAAAAGGAAAGAAGACCAAAAGAAAAGAACACCCCACACTAAGCTGCTCTTTCTCCTATCAGAATCTGTCAGGAAAAATAATTTCCTTCTTTTCACCATATCATTGTAAATGGTTATTAAATACAGAACTTCTCAATTTCTCTTTCCAGAAATGATTACATCTGAACTTGTTTCCCAAACTCATCAGTGAAGAATTTTAAGCAGCAACACTAAAACCCTATCTGTATTGAAGGTCAGATTAACCTATGGAATATGCTGCAGTTATTTTCTATAATTTACTGACTTTTTAGAAGCTAAATTCAGGATCATACTGTTAGATCATCTGCTTAGCTATAGAGATACTTAAAATAGAGAAAATGAATACCCAAGCTCTTGAAAATACTGTTCAAAATATTAAGAGGACACGGAGTTTGATTTGCAGACCTTTCTCTGCACTCTACTGAATTGCCTGCTACCACACAAATTCATGAATTGCCATGGATAGCTTAGTTGCTGCGCATCTTCCCACATTCCCAGTACCAGCCAAACTGCCTGGAACCACCCTTTCCTAAGAAATCTCACCTTGATGCTGACAAAGTGTCACAGCCTTCAGGACATGTGTGGCACTAGAATAGTCAACACCGTGCTACCCTAAACATACTTCAAGTTCAAAGCAAGTTAAATTTATTGTTTGGATTAGTTCTCTACCTCAACAGAAGTTGCATGTCAGTAATAATGCCATTTGCAAAGTACATTAACGCATAAAACCAAATGGGGAAAAGAACCCTCAGCTGTTTAACTTACAGGCAGGCCTATTTCTCTAAATAGTCAGTGTATATCAGTCTTCCAACCCACAGGTCATGAATCAGCCAATGGTGCATTTCATGTTTTTAGATGTTCCAGCCTTTCTCTTCTCTTTAGCTTAGAAATCCCTTACTAGTCAGCAAAATAAAAAGCCTTTGGACTTATTTCAAATTAGAGTTACTGCAGAAGGAAATAAAGCTAAAAGCCCTTTAAACTTTAACCAAAATTCTCAAACACAGCAAATTATTTTCCTTCCCCCACAACCCTTCTGCCTGGGCAACAGAAAGTTATTCCTTTGTAAGCAAAGCTAAGGATCCAGGTCACATTTGTGCATTAACCTGTCAAGAATATATGGAGCCAGAAGCTGCCCACTAACCTTTCATATCACTTAACCTCAGGGCTCTCTGTAAGATTAAGGGGTTTGGTTACCTGACCTAAAATAATTCCAGAATACATCTCAAAACAGGCAACAATTCACACTTTCCTCAGCATATTTTCAGTCCCACTCCCAGATATATATACACACACACACATATATATCTATATTTATTTTTTTAGTAAGCTGGAGTGTCTATTCCATGTTTTGTACATTACATCATGTTTTCAAGCCCAAAATACAACATGGCACAGTACACCGTGGGCCAGACTGGATCTGCTCATGGTAAAAAACACAGCTGAAGCCACACGTCATGGCTTGGATAGGCAGATGACAATAAACAGTGGATGCAAACCACATTCCCAAGGGGTGAATGGAGAGTCACCCAGCCCCGGGAAAAGCCAGCTGCCATAGCTGAGCTGCAGCTTCCACGGGACTGGGCACCCACAGCCCAGGGCAGAGTGGCACCCACACATCCCTCGCCAGCCACAGCAATGAATGACTTCTCATTCTCCAGCTCTCATTTCCTCCACAGTATTCGTTCCTATCTCTCTTACTGGGGACCAGGAGCATAGGTCGCTCTAATTTCATGCCATCAGTCAAGCAGCAGTCTCTTTTCTTTCCATAGTAAAGACAATAGCTCATTGCATATTTGATCCCAAGCTTTTCAGCTGAAGTTAAACAGTGAGTGGTTTCTGAAAATTCAAGACAACTTCTGAAATCCCTGGTCAGACAAAGAATTGGGGTACAGTAACTCAGCTGTTCAATCCTCAGACATCAGCAAACTAATTTGCCATCAACTTGATTATTTTCCTCAAGGCTAAAGAAAAACCTCAGCCATAGCAGCAGCCCTCTTCAAATACATTTGCCAAAGTTACTCTTAAATTATAAAGAGGGCATAAAAGAATGTTTTGAAGATGTTATTTAATTTGCAAGGAAAAGTAAATTTAAATATTACAGTTTGAATTTTGCAACTCAGAGTCTTAGATGTGATGCAGAAGTACAGGAAAAACAGCACAGAAGAAAAAAGGTTAATTTGCTCTTCTAAGAGATAATCCATAAATTGCAACAGCAGTAGCTCCAGAACACCATGATGATAACTTATTCCCTGAAATAAACAATAACAGCTATCCAAAATGTGTGTATGGATCAACAAAATAAAAAGCAAGACATGTGGTGGTCCTCTGTAAATAAAAAGTAGATTATACTTTAAAACCTGAGAAATAACACCCCTAATAAATGCTGCAGATCTTCCTTACATGCATTATATTTTTGCACAAATTAGCCTAAGGGAGAAGGAATATTGAGAGAAATAAAGCCCACAGCTTAGACAGCTCATTAATCTTTCTCTTTACTTAATTCTAGTTTTACAAAGCCATGAAGCAGATTCCTGATGTGTGAAAGAGCCAGCCCAGCCTTGAACAGTCATCCAAAATAATGGGAGCAACTGTTCAAAATCCTTTTTCATTTTGCCAGACGGCGCCAGTTTCAGAAATTTAAGTCAAAAGGTCATGTTCTACAAAATTTTGGAAAATGCAGAAAAGAGTGTCATCTTGGAGCCATCCAGGCCTGCAGCTGTAATGCTATTGTTAGAAACTGCTCTTAAAATTACTCTGTCTTGACTTGCACCAAAAATTCCTTCAAGACTGGGCATGCAGTGATCACAAGGAAACAGTCACAGCTGCTGAAAATGCCAAGAGCATTACAAATAAACAAATCCAGTTTTATTCTCTTCCTTGTTGGCTCATACCAATATTAATCTATTATTAAGTCATTGACATTTTGGCTATACATACATCTACTCCTTAAAAGGTTGTTTGAAGAGGAATTAACAGCTGTCAACAGGGCTACCTGACCACCAATTTTTTCTGTTTAAACATCCATTAAAACTGAACAACCAAGCCCAACATCATTTTGGTGAGTTTGGGGACCCTTCTGGTTTATCCTAAGTAAAAGCTATGTGAAACAACTTGCATCTCACTAAAGCTCCTGGACAGACTCATCAGCTCATATCCATTCAGTGCATTGTTTACAGATTGTGAACAAAGATTACAAAAAAATTATATTGAAATACATTGGTATTATATTATATTGAAATAAACTGGACATTCTTTAACACTGTAGTTGAAGAAAGAAAAAGTACATGGTCAGTTCAATATTCACACCAGCAGCAGGGCTCTTACAACAGTCCAAAGGGTTCTGTCTATTCTGCTAGGCTGGTTTCTCACAGCCTCTCCCGTTGTAAAGTGTTTGAAAGCAACCAGGCAGAAATCAAATTTGGTTGTTGTTTTTGAGAGGCATTCTCTGTGTCTCCAATTGCTTTGTCAATGTTAGGCTAACACTGGTGACAAATCAACAGAATTTCATCTTTGCAGTTGTCTATTTCTCAACTAATTTAGACAAAAAGAAAACCTGTGTCAGACCAGTCTCGTCAGACAGCTGGACAGCTTGGTCAGCCCTGAAATAAGACCAAGTAATAGCAAAGCTCTGGGAGAAAGTTCCGGGGAACAGCAAATATTTTGTTCCTCAAAAACTCTCAACAATGAAGGTGTCTCCCATCTTGTTCTAAATCTGCAGCAAGTCCGTTCCACATAGATCATGTGAAAACACTCTCAGAAATTGAAAGCATAAGCAATCAATTTTAAAGATATTTAGTAATTAGTCCTAAAAGGAATTCCAAGCATATAAAGCACCCTTGCCTTCATCTAGTTTATGACTGATAGCATCTGTAACCTCAAGAGGCATCCATTAAGATCAGTAGTTAATTACATCTGCTCTGACTGGACATTATTTACAGAACAAGCAGATGTAATTTTTCATTGCTTAGCTGAGCTACACGAGGCACTTGAGCTCACCCCTCTGAAATCAGTGCTGTTCACAAAAACAAGGAAGGAAACTCAGGCAGAGGGTGTTCTGATGGTTTTTTGGAAGGGAATAGTTACAGGCCATCATCCACTTAATGAGAAATCCACATACTGAGCACCATGTGAAAATTTGAAATAACCAGATGCTGGCCAGTATTTACATCTTTGTAAGTGGACAACAGAATTTTTAACTTCTCTTTCTGCCCTTTAACGTGACTAGTCTCTGATACTGTTTATGTCTGCTGGGCTCCAAACCGAAACACAGACACTTGACAAAAGTGATGAAAGGAAGGGCTCAGTTGCTTCACTCCCAGATAATATTTTTTTACAGAAAAAGCAAAGAGCCACAGAAGTTTTACATTTGTATTTTGTGTATAGGAAGAGACATCCACCCTCTAGAAATAGAAGGTGATTATACATGTCAAGTGACTCATTTCAGTTATAACACAAAACCTTTTACCAAAATTTTGTTTAATTAGTTCTGAAAAACAACATTTTCAGTGGAAACCCCCCCCACAAATAATAAATTGGAACATGCTTTCTTATAATCTCTTTCACACATTCTTTCAAGCAGGTATTTTATATGCTTAGGCATATTTAAATTAACCATAAAGACAAAGACAAATAAATGGTCCTCTCAATTTTGGTAAGCAAGCACTGTAATAACCACCCACCTTACCTTAATTTTAAAATTATAATCTTGGACTATCTTAAATTCAAGGTTACAACAGTGCCTGTTATGTTCACATGTGACAATGCTCTATGGTGAAATATGAAGTGGGAAACTGCAATGTGGTGCTGGGCCAAATCCATGATTTATTTACAGGTCAAACTGAGCACGGGAAAAGTTTTATACTGGTGTACACAAAACAATATTCATGCTTAGAGGAGGCAGAACATATCTCACATAAGCAACATCTATTGCTTTCAAACTGAAAGACAGGAAAGCTGGGAACCAGAGGAACTGACCTACCACATCCCTGGGCATAGTTTTAAGTAACCACATCCAGTCTTGTCCTACATGTATATTGCAAATTCTGCAAATGTCAAGTGAACTAGAGTTTTTGGATCACTAAGATTTTTCCTATGAAAAAGCATGGGATACATCTAAGCATCTTTCACAAATTTATTTCTGAACAACCTTACATTTAATACAGTTGGATAATTCAGGCTTACTCGGTGCCAAGAGATCTGTTTCAGAGTAAAGGAAAATTCACCCCCAATTAAAGCACTGGTAAAATACAGGCAGGCACTCCCAAAGCACAGATTTGAGAAACTGCAGACTGTGCCTAATGACTTTTAGTTCTGATGGGCGATTAGTCCTCTGTAATGGACTGACAGAAACAGCTGATTCTATTACAAGGACATGTTCTGGCTAGGATTCTCTTTCTGTTGCATTTAAATTATAAATAGGGACTCTCTTGAAAATATATGAAGACAAAATATATTAATCAATCTCTGAAACTTGTCTTCTGTCCTTTGCCATACTTCAAATTAGAACAAACACTGATTTCATCACCAGGAAAAGCCTTCCAGGTACTCAGGACTGTCTGTACCATCATCACTCTTCTGTACAGTCTTCATCCTTTACTCCTTTTGGAAGAAAGTGCAAGGTTTTTGTCATTCAGCTGTTGACTTCAAAGTCAGGGTTTAGGGTATATTCCTATTTGTATCCATGAGTAAAGAAATTTCCAAAGTCTTTGCAAGACTTGCAAATTGATCACAAATTGTCACTAAACAGTCCTCTTTTTTGAAGAGGATTTGGGAAGGGGTTTTTCCTGAACCTGACACATCTCACAACAGCCAGCCTAATCAATGCCCTTGCTCACACTTTCAGGCTGAATTCAATCCATGGTTAAAGCATCCAGCTCACAATAGCTTCTAGGGAGTCCAAAAAATCTTTACTATGTTGTTTTTAACTCAACATCTTTAATGTACTGTGAGAGACCTAGAATACCAGAATCAAAGTCTGTGCTCCTCTGATAGACATTTCATAAAACCTACAAAGTTACACATATTGGAAAGAAAAAGCAGCATGTAAACTGCAAACCATCTAACAAGCAAATATTCAGTACATCAAAACAGTTAAGCACAAAAGTGCTGCAAGCACCTAAACCCCAGCTGCACACCTCTGCACAAGCCTTCTTTCTCACTGTTTTTCAAAGTGTTGTTGCAATTTTCTTTTGCCTCTCCCACCCTGCTAACAATCAGCCCCAATTAAATTGCTTTTCTCAGAGTAGAAGTTACAATTTTCATGTGCTGCCATGGACATTAGAGGACTTTCTATACAAAGAATGTTTGCTGTGGATAATAAAATGCTTCATTTTTATCACAGTAACTAATAAAAAAAAACTTATAAGACCATTCACTGAACTTTTTATGTTTGTGTTTGAGAGGGACCAAACTACAAAGAAATAACTGAAAAGATGAACGTTTACTGACTATCTGTGAAGAAATAACCTAAATAGCTTGCAAAGAATGATTGAAGATTTAACTTTTCAATAGTAACCATCTACCTCTGCTCTTTGGTATGGTAAGTTGCCCTCCCTAGGAAGAAAATGCTTGGTTTATTTCCTTTAGATGTTTAACTCATTAATTGCTATTTCCACAATGTTTTCTCTCCGCCAGTGATACCCACAAGCTGTACTGGTGCTCACCAAATTCTCACAAGAGAAGGGCAACTTCAGCAGTCAGAACAAAGGACTAGTAAAAGAATTAAAGTGATCCTGTAAAATTGTTCACTCCACACACAAAAAAGTGAATTTAAGAAATAAATTAATTTTGTTCATTCTCCACTAAGTTTTAAAATTCTGCAGTAACTGATATTTTTCAATTCAATAAAACAGTTTAGAAACTGATAAAATAGTTCCAACATGGTCTGACTGCAACAGGTTCAAAGCTCTTTTAACGTATTTCCCTTTTTTGTTTCTCACAATATAAAAGCACAGTAAAGAAAAAGCAAGATGTGGTGATTCTTACTTAAACCCTATTCTTGGAGCTAAACCATTACTTCAAATTCACTACTGCATTTTAAGCATTTCAGTTTACTCAAGAGTAAAGATAAACCTTCCAATAGAAACTTTGGGGATTTAAGGGTTTATTTTTAATAAGGACTTTGGACTTGTTGAATTGAGAATTATAACTCTGGAAAGCAAACCCACCATGCAGTCAAGACATTACAAATGGCTGGATATAGGGGGATTTGTGTAACATACACACATCCAAAACAATCCCACTGTACCTTCTAGGGTTACTCCAGATTTACATGTAGTCTAAGTGGTGACAATTTAGACTTAACATCTTAAATGATCTTTTCTCACCTATACGATTAAGAAAAAAAGTAGGTCACAGGTAGCACTTTATTTTCACTGTTATTACTCATACAACAGCTTCTTAAATAATGATTTTTTTTTCTGTCCATCACTTATTTTTAAAGAAGTATTTACCTTTGAAACAAATTTAAAAATCAGTTTAATATTTATTTAAGAAAAATACTAAGATGGCCTATACGGAGACAGGAATTACCAGCGATCTGGCAAGAAAAACCTTTATCTTCAGAGAAAAAAAAGCACTTTTTCAGATGTAGTGGGTCCGCTCTCTTACTAGGTGAGCCCCTGGGATAGTACACTGCTTTGTTAACATGGTGTTGGAATATTTTTCAGCTGGAGGTAAAGCAACTCCCTCCCCTGCCTGAAGCTTTAAGACACTGCCCAGCATTTATGTACAGAGTGCTTAAATTGCAATGTACAACCTGCTTAAAAAAATAAAATCGATAGACATTATGCCTACTTACTTAAAAATCAATACACATTATAGATGAATAAAATATTCTTTTCATTTTCCCAGTTATTCTAATTGAATATTTATAAGCCTCTCTAGCCAAGTTTAACATTAAATGCAGATGGACACAGAGCACTTAAATGTGTACTGGTTCTAGAAATCAGAATCAGTACTGCAAAACAAACTTGAAAGAATTATTATAAATTAACTATACTGAGGAGTGCTAAACCTTATTTTCAATCTTAATACTTCAAGTTTTGCTAATTGCAGTATACTTAAATAGCATTTCACTGCCTGTTCAATCCTAGAAACTGACAAAGCAAATGACTGATGAAAAATAGTATTTTCAAAACAATATTGGAACAAATTTCCATTAATTTCAATGGGAAAAGTGTGAAATTAAGTTCATTGTACTCTCTGAAAATCTCCATCTGTGGTTTCCTTCATGCCTAACAGGCTTTTGCTTCACATATTCAGGTATGTCTATCAAAGCAAATAAGTCTCTGAGAGCCTGAGAAATGCAAGGAGCAAAAAGGGTTCAAGAAGCCAACAGGCAAATAAACAACATAATAGCAAGATACGGGAAAGGGAAATGAATCTGCCTACGATGCCAGGGAGCTGCCATGTGCAATACCAAGCATAGATCAAAGCAGAAATTACAAGTGCTTCCACATTAATTCTGTAAGCCTGAAATATAAAACAAAACTACCTTTGGCACCAACCAATCACCCTCGGTAACAGGCATCCCACACACCTACCCACAGGAATACATCTACGGGGTAGCATTTTGAGTATCTACTTTTCAGGACTGATGGATTAAGATGTAGAGGAAGGGAAGAGCCTCTGTGCATTAAATTCACCAGGATAAAAATATTACAGAAGAAGAGCATCACAGAATCTCTTTGGGCAGGAATCCCAGTCTGTAAGAGCCAAAAATACAGTTCCAGGACTGTGCTACCAACTCTCAGTTCAAGACAGTGCCATCAGGAAACATTAAATAAGGTTGGGGAAGTTGCAAAGTTAGGATGAGTCACTAGAGTGGAAGTTTTCAGTCTGGGCCAGTGGTTCATTAGGATAAGCAGCAGAGAGAATATTTTGAATGTAATAAAATAATTACTCCCTGAAAGGCCAGTCTGAACCAAGAGATGCTATTTTGTGTTTGTCTTCAGCCTTCTACATTCTTTTTAATTTTTAGTGCCTGCGGCATGATTCTGTCTTGACTGAGGTGCAGCATTTCTCCAGGGCAGAAGCCTTCAGTCCCAAAATGTTGATCAGCTCCCATCGCACCTAATCCCTTCTTTTTACACCATTACATCATCCACACACGGGGGCTGCTAATCTGTTGTCTACTGATTCCCACACATGGAGCTGGCAGGTATTACCAAGAACTTATCACAGCAATCGTGTATTTCAGTGTCCCACTTCGTAACCTGAAGTCACCCTCTAAGTGTGGCTGAACATCCTACACAGAAATCCATTTAACTGCGTCTACTCACAGAATCACCCTCTATCACAAGCAGCATTTCATCCTTAGGGATCACCTCTGCTGCAGGAGCCTCCTCAGAAGGATATCTGAAGGATAAAGTGACATCGGCTGGATCCACCCTCAGCAGCAGCACAGAGACTGCCACAGTTAAGACAGGAGTGCCCTGTTGTGTCTTTGTTTTGGGAGCTAATGTTAATTAGGCTTCTCCTTTAAATGATTAGGATTGCTCTCTTCCCACCTTATACTACTTTTATTAAGCAAATTAGAAACAGGTGAGATCTATCCAAGTTTAGTTTGTTGAATTTCTGGAGTTATTTTTAAACGCTGACTTGAGGCATTCTCTCTCCTCACTGATGACAGCCAACCTTTTTGTTTGTTCCCTGTTCTCCATACAAATTAGAAAATGCTGTTAGTTGCACTCCTGCATCTCTGAACAGGTGAGGCATCTCAGATGCTCAGGCAGAGCACTGGCTAATGTTTTAGGTGTGTCCAATATCTTACATACAGAAGTAGAGAGAAAACCAAGTGCAGAAGGATCAGAAGTAAATTGTTTTATTACAGCAAAATGTTAGAGAAGAGACTCACAAGGGTCTCCTTGAGTCTTCATTAATTCCAACATACACTGCAGTAGTAGACACTGCACAAGACCAAACACGTGGATTTCCTATGAATCCCTATCAGTGTGAAGAATTTATTAGGTGACTGGTCAACACAATGGCAGAATCAATATATGCACAACTAATTACTCACACACCCACAGACAGTCAAACCAGCACTAATTTGAAAAAGGACAGAGGAGAATCTGTGAAGACAATAGACAGCTGTAACAGGGAAAGGAGGCAAACAAGCTGTTAGGAAGCATCAAGAACGGGATGGAACATAATATGGAAATTATTATAATGCCATTAGCTCGATCAGAAGTGCATCAGCAGCTATGATGCCATGTCTGGTTCTGAGCATGTCATTCACAAAGACAAATCCCAGACTCCTGGCCAAAACAGCTCGCTACTACTCTTGAAATTCATTTTCCTATGCAATATATACTTGAGCCTGAAACTAGAAAATAAAGACTCCAAGCACCAATGAACAGGTTCTCAGAAAAGAGGAAATAACTTGTCTTTCTAGCCAACAGAATGTCTGCAGTGTGACAGCACAGGCATTGAGCAGTGCCTTCCATATCTCAGCAAGCAGCATCTCCAGTTCATCTAAACTGAATATTCAAACACTGGCAGCCATCATTCCAGCAAAGGAAGTGTTTGGCAGCAGTGAGGACAGTCTCTTGGATTCACTGAATAAAATCAAGTGAGAATTCCCATGGGAGGAAAGCTACTCAGAACAAAGGACAATGCTGGCACCAGAAATTATGTATACGAATAGGTGTAAGTGTGGTCAAAATGGAAATGAAAGTTTTTAATTTGCAGAAGATCACACTTTTAAAACAGTAGCAATGAAGTGCCCACATTCTCTGTGGCCCTCGAGAGATAAAATTGGACAGTGTATACACATTATTTCATACATATGGATATATATATACCATTTCTATGAATACGCAGACACAAAGAAATTCTGTTTTCCTGGGATAAATAGAAAGTTCACACATTTTCATTTGTACACAAACAAACTTCAAAGACACCCCATGAGCAAATTTTGTTCCAAAGAACTGATGCAGCACAGATTGCAGTAGTATTTTTAACACCTTCTTTTCCAAATGACTTCTTTGGAAAACAAAAGGCTTGAAAGCCACAGGTTTCTGGAATGCATGTTCTAGTTATACCATTTATGAAGACATTCAAAAACAGCCTACTATATATATATATATATATGTATCAGGCAAACTGTGAAAGCTTAGCACAAGAGGCATTTTCCTAATCTGCTTAAGGATGGGATTTTTTTTAGTGGCAACATGGCTGCTGCTATATGTGTATGTTTCTCTGCCCTAAGCCTGTTTGCTTTGTGTTTTCTGTTAAGTTTGATTCTCTGGGGGGGCTTAATACTGTTTTGCTTTTTTGTCTTCATGGTAGCATCACTTTATTATCTGATTTTACGGCTGCCGTTGCCATTTTCTGTGGGAGCACTTTTTTGTTTGTTTTATGGCCCATCTTCAGTGAATCCTCTCTAGTTACAACCAACCATTTTGGCTTTTTATTCTGCTTGTTAGTCTACTGCGCTACAAGGTACTTTTGAGGGATCAACTGCAATACTAATAGCTCAAATTTCCAGCAAATGAAGACTACAGAAGGATTTGTCTGCTGTGGATACACAGAAGTTTCAGCTGAAATACTTTTTAATCCACAAATCTGTCATTTGGGATGGATGGAACTAAATTACCACATCTTTTCACAAGAGGGTGCACTCCAGGAATAGGAATCAAACTGCTGAAGAAGACACTGTGGATTGGGATTTTTACCAGAAGGAAGAATTACCAAGAATCCAAAGGTCTTCTCATTTGACTGCTGTTCCACCAGCAACTACTAGGAGCTGTTATTTCAGGTTTCTGCATCTTTAAACTATAAGGCTTTCCCCATAGAAAAAGGAATTAGCATCTTTATATTAAACAATGAAAATAATTAATTTTGCCTTGGTTACTAAATTTCGTATTACACATACTTATGATATGGACTTTGGAAATATACCGGTTGATTGATCTCCACCATGAACACTACACTGGGAGGAGAGTGACGGGTCTCTCCTGATCAGCTTCTGGACATGAAGGTGCAAACTTTATAAACTGAGAAAGGATTATTTCAGATCTTCTAACACTGATTGCTGGCAGAGTTATTAATGCATCGGCATCTCGTATTATCTGTAAAAAATTAAAATTCTATGTACTTTGGAGAAAGGTCTACTTTGTCCACACCAGGGGACAAAGAGAGCCTATCTCGTTACTCTTTTAGCATTAGCTTGTTATGTCTTGTGCATCAGAAGGCAACCTCCCATGTCCAAAAATTAATTTCTTGCAAAATTATGACACTGGTTGGCAGGTTTTTCCCACTTTTCTCCTCTGCAATGTTTTTCTCTGTTGCAAGTTGAAATTGTTTTTAGCAAGTGTTCTTATTTAATATTTTGCTGTTAGTGGAGTTTTAATCGTTTTCCTGCAACAATGAGTTACTACTGGAATCCCAGTGGCATATTGGCTGCCCTCAGAAACTGCAATTAACTTTTTCCCATTGTTTTGAGACTGTCTATAAGGAACAGCATAAATGGTATTATACTTCAGATAATTCTCACACTACCTGCAAACCAGGCCATGGTCAAACTATCAGAGGTGATCAGGTAAGGAGAGGACATGAAGCTGCCACATCTCATGTCAGGTGCAGTGGGTGGCCACGTGCACAGCTGCAAGTCTATTAAAAGCCTTACTTACATTATCTTCATTATCTCTCTTAACACTTGCCTGCCCTGGTGAATTCATCTGATGTTGAAAGCTGACATGTTTCTGTTTGTTCTGAGGCTAGAACTCCATCAAATTGGCAGCTATGTCTTTAATAGTCCAGGTCAAAACAGAACAGGTGAATTTTTACCTGGATCAAAAATAGGAGACCTTATTCACATTAGTAACATTCACATTTTTCTTCTAATGTTAGTGCAATGTGTTTGCATTTTTCTTGTTGAGCTAATACTGTACATTGTCTCCTTATGATAGTTCTACTTTGTATGTAGTCAATCCTGTGGCATTAGGTATATTGTAGGATAAATGTTATATTCCTTATTTGATACTGGTATTTCTAGTTTAAAATTTTCATGAGCTGATCTCTATGTTATTTTATATTTCTGCAAGACAATTCATATAGCTATTACACAAGTTCTTTGAGGAATTATGATTCACATTCTGATATCTCTCACACTATTTAACATGTGTCAAAATAAATAGTAGAAAAATCCTTTTTAATGCAAAAGAATATCTGCATGGATATTGCACAAATCTTTATCAACCAAAATACTATTTGAAGATTTCCATTCCAAAGCAATTACCACTCCTGCAGAAGAAAGGAGTTCATGAAACAGGGGGCAGAAAAGATCAGTACTTAATCCATTATCACATCCCAGTAATGCTAATCTAGGTGTAAGATTAATTTGGACTTCAAACATATTAAAGCAGCAAAATAAGATTTGCTTCCAGAGATGTTCAAAAGACAGAATATCCATATGATAAGATTCTACATTTACTGAAACCTTTCATCCATAATATGAATTTGAAACCAACTCAGACATTTACTAAAAGATACACAAATACATGGTGTATGGATGCACTTACAGAATTCAAACCTGGATTTTAATATGAGAAACAAAACTTAACAATTAACTAGATAATCTTCTCTGACAGGCCAATTAAACCACAAGGAACAGATTTCCAAAGCAATCCCTTCAGTATTTCTCTCATATAAACTTATTACATTATTTGGATGTAGCATTTTGTTGGTTTCCACCTATGAGTTTTCTATTATTTTTAGTTCTACATTTTTCCCTAAGAACTTGACAGTTACTTGAAAAATCAATTCTAAAAACATTTGGTTTAGTCCGCCTGACCTTAGCAGTTGGTGTATTATTTCTAAAGTAATTTTTTCCAAAAACAATTCGATAACCTACCAGCTTGTTTCACAGTAGCAATGGTGAATAACCTCTAAGTATCTTACTACTGCTAAATCTAGATTAAGTTTCTACTTTTTCATTTTTGTTTCCCTGTCTTTGATTTCTGCTCGGTTTATACACTGCTTAGCAGTCTGACAGATATCTCCTTTTACTTGCAATTTCAAATTGCTCAGTTTACCAACAACTGACTCATTTCAGTGTACCAACAATTAACACTGTGTATAAAGGTTCAGATGCAAAGGCACAGAAAGACTCTGATCCTCACTGTCCCTCTGAGTTCTTACAGTTTCTACAGCCTGCCCCATGGCATTTGGAATTCATCTTCCTGCCTCCTTATTTTCTGTCACTGATCAGAGCTCTCACCCAGCCACTACTAAAATGGAGGTTCAAACAAATACTTGTCCATGTCCCTCCTGTGCTGGGGACCCCAGAACTGGATGCAGCACTCCTGGTGAGTCTCACCACAGCAGAGCAGAGGGGCAGGATGCCCTCCCTTGACACGGCTTTGGATGCAGCCCAGGACACAGCTGACCTTCTGGGCTGTGAGTGCACACTGCTGGGGCGTGTCCAGCCTCTCATCCACCAGCATCCCCAAGTCCTTCTCATCAGGGCTGCTCTCGATCATCCCCCAGCCTGTATTTGTGTTCAGGATCGTCCCAACACACATGCAGGACCTTGCATTTGGTCTTGTTGAACTTCACAAGGTTCTCACAGGGTTGGTCCCAGGAATGCCCCTCGTCACAGATCTCCACTTGGACACCAAGGCACTGACCACAGCTCTGAGTGCAACGTCTATTTCAACATTCATTTTTCTCATATTAACCTATGTTTAATTACAAAATATTTCCTCTGAATCTGATTAAAAATTTTAACCTTTAAAAACTAATATCATGCTCAGATGCTGTGAACGTTTATCTCCACCTTATTGCTCTCTCAGCTGCATATTTTTATATTTAGAGCTACTTTGACTCCCTTGACTACACTGTCTAAGTACAAATCTTTAAGATGCCCTCCATTTGGATGAATATTTACTACATTCAAGAAATTAAACAGTTTTTTACTATAACTTAAAATACATTTACAAATATTTTTACACTTTGTCTCCATCAGTTTTCATTTTCTGTTTCATTGCGTTTTTCTGGTTGATATGAACCAGTTTAGAACTTAAAAAATACCAAATGGAGTATTTAGCGTGGAAAAAAAGACGACCGACTACTGAACAACAAAGTGAATGTTATTTCAGATGAGAAAAGGTATCTTGTCCAAATATATCTGTTTGCATGGTCGAAAAACTGAGAGAGAGCGCAGAAACAAGATTTTAAGAGAGGCATGTTAAGAAAAAGCCTATAGTATTGCTCAAGGTGTTTCAAAATACAGTGTTTAAAACCAATTTCTAGCAATAATAGCAACTATCAATCACAATCTATTACACTAATAAAAGGATTTTATTCTATTTTTGCTTTTTAAAAATTGACACACATACAAGAAAAAAAGTGGCAGGGAGGTTTTTCTCCCCTGCCTTTGTGTAGCATCATATAGTCCCTAAACCTGCTTGTTATGCAAATATTAAGTAGGTGTTTCTTTTTTTGAGAGAGAGTTCTATCAGAACTGAACTCAGCATCCCAAACTGCTTGACTGCTTGCAGCTTCCACGTAATTTGGGTCACCCATCCTTCCCCATCCTAACCACAGCTTGTTCCACAGAAGACATCTGTCAATTTATGCCAGTCATTTGTTCCTGAAAACAGTGTTTATTCCTTTTTATAAAATAAACAACCACCAAATCAACCAGTCCCATGAAAACACTCAGCAAAGACTCATCAGCTCAGCCCATGTATAAAGGTGGCCTATTTTTATAGCTAAGTCCCTTGCTGTTTTGGGTTTGTTAGTTGCTTTTGTTGGTTGCTTTTTTTTCATGAGAAGAGGGGGGCTCTTAAAATACCAAAAGGAATTACTTTAATGCTTTCTGAAATCTGCCTTGTAGAAGTTTAGAAGCACTAATTCTTCACAAAGAACACTTGGGGAGAAACTGAGTTTGCTATCTGGGGGGGAAAACAGGCAACCATTCCATTTAAAACATCACTTCTGCTCTAAAGTGGTCGGATTTTGCTTGCACAGTGCACCCTGCTGCCATCCATTTAGCAGTCCTCTAATCAGGCTCACTTCCTGAAAGAAGAGAATATTGAAAAGATGGTTGTAAAACTCCCAAGCTTTCAGAAAACAGAAGAAACTGAAGTAAGAAGCCTCCTTTTGACTCCCATTACACAACATGCCCAGTTCTGTTACACTTCACCTGTGGAACAACGAGGATCTTCACACTGTGGCATAAGGATGAGGAATAATGAGGAGAGGCAAAGCCTCTTGCGACAAGGCTTTAATTGGCCTGCAATATTGAACTTGTGTAAGTTCAAAAATAAAATAAAAATAAGTAGTTGTTTCTTGAAATACTCACTTTCACCTGATACAAGTGACAAGCACGTAAAGAGACCCAAGACACCAATACTGGACAGCTTTGTTTCAAATATCACAGTCTGTGTCAACGGTATTTAAAGCCATCTTACTTCACAATAAACTAGGTCACCTGAGGATTAAGGAATAAATGAATGAAAGCCATACATCAATCTCTCAAACAATAACACAGCTGTTTCTGGTTGAAAGGTGAACTAAGTAAAACTCTTTGTTAGCATTGCATTCTCTGCCAAAAAACACAAGCAAGGAACAGAAATCACTTCATCCAGTAATTCACTTAGTAAAGACCAAGAGAACTGTTGCCTCTCGGAAAGAACTCACATGCCACACAGTGACCAGACTGACCTTCTCTGAAGTCACAGCAACTTTACCTCAAAAGTTATTTTGCTTGATATTTTTTTAAGAGAGAAAAAATATGTTTATCTTGCGGTGCATAAATGAAAGATGAAGCTATTTCTGTGAGCTCCACCCCGAATCCCTCTTGTTCCACTGCCTTCAATTCCATGCAAGTTATGCAAGGGCTCACGTTCAAGAAATCATTCTTTTCAAAAAGTGTGAGTTAAGTACATAGAAAACTGGCAATTCCCAGCAACAGCACGTAAGGACCTCTCACCTCCCCATTTAGACATGCAACTAGATTTTTCACCTGGCTGCAATCACCTCCCCATTGCTATCAAAAAGAAGGAATTCTGTTACAGCACCATTTTTAGGTAACCGGTTTCCCCAAGATTGCTGCAATCCACACGACCAGGCAAGGTACAAGCTATTTCTCTTGATTCATGGTAAATCAATATTATGTTTCCAGCACCACACAACTAAATTACATCTATTGCATCTGCTGCTGAAAGCTGTATGTAAGGGCATGGTTTTTCTTTAGTATTTCATTTTTATCAGTCCCAATGGTACTACATTGGATTCTATGTTATATTATGCCTTAACAAAAATGATTTTACTACATCACTCCATCATCTGTCTAAACTTAATCAAGCACAACATTGCTTTCTGAAAGTCTACAGTAGTCACATCCCTGAGGGGCCTTCCTCATAGTAGCCACTTTGGAAGAAAAATATCAGCTCAGCACTGTCAAACTCAAAACTTAAAAAGCAGGCAGTCACCAGCACACAGCAAAACTGTCCCTGATTATACTATTGTTTAAAAAAAAAAAAANCCTTTAATATTTGCCCATTTCAAAACAAGAAGTTTGGGATGCTATTTCATAAATAAATGTTCCGAGACAAAGTACAACAGAACTGCCACGTTTAAATTTAGCCCACAGAGTTTTAAGGTAGGGCCTACCAAAACAGTCAACAAGCTCAGGTGCCTGACATTACATTTGAAAAAGGAAAAGACAAAAGCTAGAAAAACAAATAGCAAATGACTGGAGACCATTAGAGAAAATAAACTGTCTGCTCACAGCCTTTGCAATCTGAAATCAATCTCAATTGTAAAATCACTCATGTCCCTGTTTAAGTCACCTCCAATCTTTTTTTGCCCTAGCTCACCACAATCCATTCCTCTGGCCTTTAAATTTATCCCCATTGTTTAATGTGTTTAAGATCCTAATCACCTCCCAGCAGGCACCCCACAATTAGCCCCCACAGGGGATGTCTCTACCAGTCAGTACATTCTTCCACCTTGGCCAAATTGTTCACTACAATTAGGAAAAATAAAGCTGAATAACAGACATTTTTACAGAGAAGGAGATCACTGCATAAACCTAAGGGGG
>VWZG01008302.1:1823115-1869663 GCA_013396735.1 Grallaria varia
GGTGGGTGGGAAACAGCATATTATTGGAAACACTTTATTATAGTCTTAGGGCCACAGGTTTGCTGGGAAGTGATGACCATGGGTTTGGCTTTTTCCATTTCAGCCCTGCAGCCCTGAGTCACTGCCAGCACAAAGGAGCCACAGCTCACCGCACCAGTGGAGCAGAAAGGACCTTATTCATGGACCACACCAACCTACACCAGCGACATCTGATATCATTCCCTTTTTTTGGCTGGCAGCACCAGTGACATTTATTAGCCTGTGCTGATGTAAAACAAGTGATAAATGTCAAAGCCAATTAATATTTTCATCTTTTGATTAAAGTAATTTAAAAGTAATTATATCAGGTTACAGTTGTTTAAGCTATGCCATACAATAGGCAGTAATTATATTCATCCTCATTCCAAACATGACTTTATCACAGTAATATCCAAGAGCATTTTGAAAAGAGAAACCCTTGGCTACAAAAGCATCTGTTGTGTCTAAACAATTTGATTTCAATGGAGCATTGCTGTTAGCAAAATGAGTCATTTATATATATGACCAAGTAAAAATAAAGATGAACCACTTTCCATCCAGAGAATTACTTGTTTGTGTTCACAGAAAAAGCACTGATAACATCAAAGCCCGGATTTTAGATACATATATCTCCTCTCCAAAGAGAAACAATACAAAGACATAAATGCAGTTTTTATTTAAGAAAGAAGAAATTCATTCAAAGGACATCAATGGCTATGTCAGGAAGCCTTTCACATAGGAAGTTGAAGGATTAAATTCGTCATTCACTGTATTATGACACACCTGTAGTAGAGCACTTCACCCAAAGGCCCACACCAGGGGGGGGGACATCCTGATGTCAGGATGCATGAAAAAATGGACCATTTTGCCTTCAGATGTATCAGTAAAATTGATATTGAAAGAACAGTTAAGGACAGTGAGGCTGAATGATGAAGTCCATCCAAATCTGAAACAATACTTTTTACTGGATCTCATTCTTGATTCATGAAGCAAAAAACAGGAACTTCAAGGTTTAATCATTTAGAAGCATTTAAGTAAAATGGCATGTATTATGTATTTATGCTATAGTGTTTGCACACTGCTCTGGTGAGCAAAAAGATGCTGCTGCTCATGTAGCTGCTGAATGAAGTAATCCAGAGTCTTGCCTCTCACTGTTGTGCTACGAATGCATATCCAAAGAAGTCTAGGGTATGCAGCTCTTTAAAATAAACGCCATTTGAAGATTTAATATCATCTGCTTCAGAGAATAACATGAAAGCAACACAGGCATTTTGCACACAAACACTTTGATGTCAAAAAATTACTCTGTGTCTTCTAGTAGTAGCTCCTAGAATTCAAGAATTTTCAATCATGACAAGCCAATCCTGTCTCCGTCCCAGAAGTGGTAAAATCCTGTACCTTGTACAGGTCAGATAAATACTAATGGCTTTGGTAAACAAATTTAATACAAAGTAAAAGAGGAACAACTGCTAAATCATACTGGAAATACTGATACATATTTACCATTGACTTTCAATGTTTCCTGACATTTTAGAGAGCCTTTTCTAGGTGTTGTGACAACACTGCAACTCTTAACATACTTTTGTCATTTATGTGACTAGTAGCCACAATTTACAAATATTCAGACCACAAATACACTTGATATTTATCCCTTGAAAATACAGGAGGACTTCCTGCTCCCAATCAATACTGACAGCTTTTAAAAATTAGATTTTCACTTGTCATGTTTTAATTAGGTTTCCTTTCACAAAAAAACACTGTCTTTCAATGCGTTTGAGAAACTGAAGAGGCAACCATAACCAGCAGATCTGACAGGAAAATAAAAAAGTGCTCTAACCAATTTCAACTTCCAGGCTGATGACATAAGCCTAGAAGCAAAATACACACTGCCTCACTGCAGGACATTTCTTCTCATTAAAGAGGTAAGTGGGTCTGTGTAAGCAGTGAAGACTATTAAAGATAAGCAGATTAAACACTAGTCTTGCAGCATGGCAGCATTATGTTACGTTGCTAGGCTGGAGGGAACTGGTTTTCCTTTAAGGTTTGGGATTTCCAGCATTAAGCAAGTACAAAATGCAGTGATATTAACACCAGTGAAGCACACCAAGTGGCTAATGGCAGGGAGGAGAAACAAAAGCCACTCTCTACACAGCAACCCATCACCAGCAGCAGCAAAAACCACTCATGGCAACAAGCAAGTCTATCAAGTAGACACTTTCAAGCCAATGAAATGCATGAAAAAGACACTGCTGTTTATCTTCGGGAAGAATCCTTTTATCCAACATCTCCTTAGATTCAGATGCACACATATAGATCCATTCTTTCATGCAGTCACCTGTTAACCAAACCTTTCTTCCTGAAGTAGTAGAATTAATTACTAGCATTTTTATCTTTTCTCACAGGCTGATAATAAAAAGTTTAGTTCAGCTATACAGGCATTCACAACGTCCTTACTGACAAACTGAAAGCACTTATTTAAGCGTAACTATAGCAAATTATCAGAGCAATTTAACAATACCCTGAAGACAGCAGCTAAATGCCATCTTTTCTGCCTGAACAAACCATTTAACCTTTTATCCTTGTCCATATTTCAAAGACTTTTTATTCTGACAAGGTTTCACATTTTTCCCTTGGTATATTTTCTAGTGTCTTCAAAGTGAATGCCAGAAGCACACGCTCCCCAAATTCAGTCCCCTTTCCTACTCCATTGCACAGTGGACCACAAGCACCAATCCTGAAAAAAATCAAACCAGTGTGGAAGCTCCTGTACCAGGCAGACATCCACGAAAAATGAACAAAGCTCCATACCTTTCTAGGCATGAATCCCAAGCCCTAAAATGTCTCATACTCACACACATCATAACAATCCATTTTCACATGTTACAACATAAAGCATCCAAGCACAAGATTACAACAGACACCTACAATAAAACTTCAGTTTCTGTCCAATGACTGAGTTTAGTCAAAACAAATTGCTTATGACTGATCTAGTTAATGAATTCATTCATCCATGGTCAGCATTCCCCACTCCTTCTCCTCACTCCAGACACTCCTGACCAAAAGACAGTGCACAGTGCCCAGCCAGTCTGGACACCCACAGCTCAACCTCTGTAGGACTGTGAGCTCATTTCCCTTCACCACGCCAGTAACACCAATGCAGATCCTGCTCCTTCTGTCAGCTGCTACTTTTCACAGAAGCTGAAGAATTTAGACTATCTTTTGGACACCATCTGCGGTCCAAATTTTAAGTGATTTCAGGTGTTGAGAATTTACTGGGAGAACAGTGCATAAATTTTGTTCCTTTTGGAAGTTAACCTGAAAATATGACTTCCTTTTTTTAACTAATATTTTCTAAAAGAAAAACAGTGTGCAATTTCTTGTATTTTAAGATAAGTATATAACTTCAGCATCTAGATAAATCATTGTTATTTGTCTTCTTGTATCCACCTCTTCTTCAGATGTCAGTATAACTGGTGACTATCAAATCATCACTGTTGGAAGCCCTTCAGCAGACATCTGACCTGTGGGTTCAATTATATTCCTGGTAAATCTGTGAGCAGTATAAAATAAGTCCTAATAATACATTTTCCACAGTGGGTTATCCTGTTCTAAAAGCTCAAACCCAAGAGACTCACAATATCTGAAGATCTTTACACATGTACATACGCAAGTATTTTCATGCTAAACTTAAAGTTAGCCTTTAGTTTAACATTTATATACTAACCTTCTATTTAATACATATTTCAAGTTTTTAAAAGCAGAACAGAAAAATCAAATTGAGTCCAAATCAGTCTCCTTCACAGTAAACAACTTCTCCTTTACAAAGCACAATTTCTACTTTTAACTTCCATAAAAATACTGTAAAAAGCAACATTCTTACTAACAGCATTTTTATCAGATCTTGTGACCAGCTTTGTAGCCAGCAAAAAAATGTCTTCAGTAATTCTAGAAGACACTCTTTAGGAAACAAAATGGAAGAGCGTGTCGAGTTTCAGGGTCTCTATGGCCAAAAATGCACCAGAGACGTTTAAACTGTACTGTACAGTAAGCTTTCTCTTGTTAAATATGTTGAAGCTTAGAGTTTCCACTGATTCTCTGAACCTCTTTCCCTATAAAACAAAACAGTGCTCAGTCTGAGAGTAAAATAAATCAGCTTAAAAACAAGTCCACCAAATATTCTGAGTTTATACTCTCCATGCCCTATTTCCCCCTGCCCCCAGGAGGAAAATGTTAGATTTATCTTTAAAATTAATAAATCATCCTACTGGGAGGGGAGATGGGTATGGTTTTTTATATATATTACATTTTAGCCAAACGTGCTGTGCAGTAGAAAACACCAGCCAAGATAAACACATCCAAGTACTGTTATATAGTTTGTCTTTCAGATCTGCACTGAAACCAGCACAAAAACAGCCCCAGAAAGTAAACTCTGGGGTAAATTCCAGCAGAAAATGAAAGGGGGGGTATCACTATCTAGGGAAGAGGTGGATGCAGGGAATTGCGGTGATGACGACGTCCAACCACATCTGAACGCTACTGAAGTACCACAAATGGAGAATATAAGTTCCATGAAAGTATCTGAAATTTGGAATATCACACTCTCCATTGCCTTTCTTACTTACACTTAGTCATCAGGATTTGGGGGATAGAATCACCAGTTTCTTGCATGTATGATAAAAGTAAAAGCACACATGCAGCAGCTCCTGCAATGCAAAAAAAATCCCCAAAATAACAATATTCTAGCACAAGATGATGCTTAAAATGCAAGTTCATCTTCACAGGGACTCACTGGGTACTACTGCTTTTCATCTGCACTAAAGTACCAACAATAACAAATGATACACATGTACAGGGAACAATAACAAACCTAGGTAGCCTCCTAACATTTGAGGCCAACATCACAATGCATTTTACATCACAACAAATAAGTACAAAAAAACAAATAGAGATCTCTGCAGAGCGCAGCAGAAGCAGCGCCACCACCTGCATTAAATCACTGCCAAGGGACAGGTGCTATGTCAATAGTCCAAGTTCATTATCTAAAATGAAAGGCTAGAAATTAAAAGAATATTCCATTATTAGAAGCTCTTGCTCAGTCTTTTCTCATTACTACTGCACAGCTACATCAGGCTGTGAGCATATTACGTGTGTGTGTATTTATACGTATATACAGTTGTACGTACTTAGAAAAATCTGATTTGCCTCTCCTGGACCTTAATTTCCATACATTTCACTAAACAAAAATACCAACCAGGACGCAACAAAAGCAGACTGAACAAATGAGGAAGGTGCTACAGATGGGCCATGGGCCAATATATTGACTTTGCATGTAGGAACAGCTCCTGTTCCTTGAAGTTACTTGTTCACACCACTCCACATCTGTTTACTGCAGGGATCTCTGCAGAAAGAGTTCCCAGGGAAGACGAAGTATCACAGTAGTGATATCAAGTATATTTCAGGTAAGACAGGTAACAAGAAGCAGAAGCAAAACATACGCATAGGTTTGTTAAAGAACAGGAAGAGCTGATGATGGCAAGTGGTTTATTTAACAGAGAGAAAAGAGTAGGTTTTGATAAGATAAGTCTAAACCAACTGTGTTAAAAAGCGGGTTGGGGGTGTCAGGGACAGGAGACTTTGTGGGGAGGGACAACATGACACTAAGATAATCAATTTGTTCATCTCAATTAATCTTCGGTAGTCAATTTTTAAACATGACATGAAATAGCACAAACAGGCTGTGGAAAGTGTTCTGTATCAATATATAAAGGAAACAAGATTTTCACAGTGCACATGGTTAAGCACTAGAACAGGTGCCAGGAAAGGCTGCAAAATCTCCATCCCTAGAAATACTCAAAACGAGCCTGGACAAGTCCTTCAGTAACCAGATCTAACTTTGGAATTAGTGCTGCTTTGAGTGGACAAGTTGGATTAGAGGACCTAATTTGGGCTGTGATGTTCATTTTTAAAGCCATCAACATCCCCAGTTTGAATAAAGTAAGTAGTATTTTTCATCAGTGGCTTTCCAAACTAGCATCACCCAGCTTTCCACAGAAAGTAGTTAAACATAATGCCTTGGCAGAGTACCAACAGCTTTTTCATCTTTCCTGATTGTTAAAGTTGAAGCTGACCACAAAATGGTCACTTTACTGAGCCACAATTTCTTCTAAAAAGTCTTCTCCGTGACAGAGGGGACGAGGAGGGAGTAGTGATCAGCATTAGCTTCCTTTTGGACTTACTGGACATCTGCCTTAATTCCTGATGTCCTTTTAGCATATTTTCTTAGTTCCCAAAGCATTTTTATGTAGATATTAACCACACCTATATATATGCCTTTGTATATACATACCTACCCAACGGTGCACAGACACACCACCACATATAGACAGTAATTGGTCAAGACAACCAGAATTATCAAATTCCACAGTACTATGCAGTTAAAACAGGGAAATGCATTCTCCTTCCCAGCAGTGTCTTCTGTTGACACTGGTAGACATCTGGGCTCCTCCAGCCTCCCTTCCTTTTCAATACTCCCCTAAAGCATCACCATGAAAACCACTCCCTGACATGGCAAACAGATACAACATCCCAGAGAAATTCTAGGCCCAGGAAAGCTATAAAAAAGGGCTTAAATTTTTTTTTATTAAATGTAGTCGGAAACAATCTTCTTGGTCATGGAACTCTGACTAATTAAACTGAAAATAAATACTAATTTATCCAAAAAATTTATTCCAAAACAGTCTTACTTATTCCTGTATACTTGGTTACATATAAAGTAAACACAGATAATTTTATGACGAAATGCACTATCATAACATACTGTCACCATGGTATATGCAGCACACTGTCAGGCTTCTCCTGTGATACTAAAAAGCTGCCTCAAAGAAAAATAAAAATATACACAAAATATGAAAAGGTGAGACACAGAACACATTCACATAAGGCAACAACTACTCTGTAATTGCCTTAAAGCATCAGTGAGGTATGAATGGCAGCATGTTAAAATGGTAGATTTATTTTCCTCAAAGGAAGTTAAACAAAAGGACAGGCATGGTTAATTTAATAGGCAATGTTCATGGTCTATAAACAATTACTTATGCTAGCAAGTATGTAATAGGCTATATCCCTTCCCATTACAATGCAAAGGGAAGAAAAAAAGAACATGGTGCTTTCAAGCACTAATCTGTTCCATGCCCAGCTCACACAAGATTTTGGAGCTCACTCACTTCCAGCAGTTTTACTCCATAAGCATCATTTCAGTCATCACACGCCACTGACACTGGCACAGATTATCATGTTTGTCATGCCACTGTAACGGAATAAAACTTCCACGGCACCAGTACAAAAAATAAAACTTCACTAGTTCAAGTTCAAAACAAATTAGAGTATTTATTTAAACTTAGAGACTGTTGTTCAAAGTAAAATATAAAAATTATTTGCATTGTTGAATTGCATTCTGGTTTTGGATTACTGTGCATTTGGAGCAATAAAGAATCATATGTCTAAAATAAATAAGAATATTCAGTCTACTTGGCCATTTAATTTTTAAATAATGCTCAACTAAAATGGCTACTCTAAGCTAAGTCTGAAAAGTCACTTAACAGATACTTATATGTATCTGTAAAAGTGGAGTTTCAAAAATAAGGTAAGCTTCATAGTTTAGACTTCACTTCTTTCCATAGGAATAGTCAGAAAGTTATTGCATATAAACTGAGACATTAAAAAATGTATTGTATTACTTTATACAAAATCCTACTTTTAGTTAATAAAATATGCCCTAGGTAAAAATAGAAAATCTCAAATTCTAGCATCATTGTTATGTATTCAGTCAACCTAATTTACTCTAAACAATCGTCAGCATTTTTATGAGACTGTCAACATTACAAGCAGAAGAATAAATAAAAGAAGGCTGAAGTTACACTTACCTGCAGCCCCCTTCTTCGAAGAATACTCGAATCATCCATATTTCGACTGCTGATCACTAAAGCTCACTTGCTTCTGGCTGGCTTTGCTCCCTAACTGTTAAAGAAGTCCATTATTTTCAAACTTTTCTCCCCCCCCCTTCCAACTCCCCCTCTGTCCACTTGCTAAATATAGGACATGGTCTTTCACTTGCCTGTCATGAAGAACTGCAGCCACAGTCTCGGACTATCTGTATGTAATTTTGCCTGCCTCTTTGTGGCAGATTTAGCAGGTCACATTGGAAAAAAGCTGTTCGACTTTCCTAAATCTTTTCACGGTTGGATGTCTCATTCCCCTCATACACACAACTGTCTACAAATTTATAATAATCCACAAATCTATGAAAGGCCAAAGAGTGGAATTTAATTCAGATTCCATGCACACATATTTTTGCTTTATTTCAATTTGCTTGAGCTGTTATAAGGGATCAGTAAACTAAAACAGCTGCCTTCATTTACTGTGTATAATAAGCTCACAAAATCCAGGTCACATTTCCTTAAAAAAATACATAGTTATGCTAGCTAAAAAAGCAATATTGTGGACACATAGGATGCACTGCTACCTAAAATACAAAAAAAAAACCACTACAAAAAAATAGAAATTTTATTTTTCCAAATTTTGGAAAATTCCTTTAGTCCTTTGCAAGACAAAGCGACTGTCAGATTCTTCAGATACTGTCACACATTCTTTTGTTTCTGCTATCTCTGAGGTATGCTGGGCTCCTCCGAATGCAGCAGACACGGCACATTCTTCAGCTCACTGCTGAGATCTTGCGACTCTCATGTGCTGAAGGGTCTGCAACACATGTTGCAAGTTCTGAACATTTAAGAATTCATTCATGTATTTATCACTGACAGAGCTGTCTGAAGAAGCCCTTCCCTCATCGTCATCCATTTCAAAAAGGAAAAAAGGAGGGGGGGTGAAGGAAAAACAACCCAGTTCAGCTGAGGCTTTTTCAGTCTGTCCTGCAGTTTCTGTTTTCCAGCTATACTCACACAGACAACTCCAGCAAGGTCAAAAAAAAGCCCCTTTTAGGTACATTATGCCAATCCCATTTTAAAACATGACCATATAGCATATGTTGGAAAATAAAACAACAATAAAGCTTTTAGCTATACGAAACACCATTTCAATAAAAATAAAAGTCTAGGTATCTTCATACCAGCATTATTTAAATTACTGAGCATGTCAAGAAGCCTTTGTCCTACACATGCCCTTTCTATATTAGAAAGGAAAAAAGAAAACATTGCAAATATAATGAACAACCTACTGCTGCAATGACCTTCAATTTTTTTAGCAGAAAGCTAAAGCAACAGATTTCATCTCCTGATAAAAGCTTAGGATGAGTCTATTTATAACTTCTGAATATAAATACCATATTTCAGAAGAACCTAACTTAAGGATCTGAAGAATTTCATGAAATATATAAAAGAAATCAAACTTCATCGAGAGCTGTGCATATGAGGGGAATTCAGCCAGACATCCTCAAGTGTGCAAATGCAACAACGAGAGCCCAGACCGTGGGCTGCCTACCACAGCGTGATGGAGTGTTCCTGTTCCCACAGTTATGACAGCTGCAAACCAAAAAAAGGCTCGATACAAGCACACAGGTTGGCGGTGCTTAAAGGAATAGAGATTTACACGGAAATCTTTAGCTGATCTTCATGCTAAGTGACCAAGTCACATGAGCTAAACACATCATTGTAAAGTCAGCTGAAAGCAGATACAACTCAATCCCATTCACCAGGCTTTTTCTGATCCTCTGCGGAGCCAGTGTGGTCTTTTATTGTGGGTAGCTAATAAATCCTCATCTTGCCGTACCTCCTTCCATCTGCCGTTTTAAACAAGGGAATGCTGAATGAGGTCTGCGGCGCCTTTGTGCGCTCCAGAGAGGGCAGGCAGCTCATTTGCATGGAGTATAACTGTACCACATAAAAACCTGCGCTACTGAAAACAACTCCATGAGCCACTTGATTTTAAAGGAACAGCATTTTCTTCTGCAAATATAGCTGATGAACATCAAGCCATGCACAAAACTCTGCATGAGAACTTACTATGCCACCAGGGGAGAACAGCAACAGAAAAATACAGATAAAGCCCGGCTTAAAAGCAGACAAACATAAAATAATCATAGTTCTCCACTGCGATAATATCTATGATGGATTTCAATGTAATTTCCTGCACTCTGTCATCAAATAAGCTTCCTCAGAAAAATACACAAAAGTCTAACTTCAGTTATCAGACATTGCTGTCAAACAAACGCTATTTTTACCTCAAAAAATATCTCATAGAAACAAAACATTTTGGCATGCTTGCACAAACACGTTACATGCATTTTGCATTTGATTTTAGTCTACAATACATTTCAGAAATATTTATATTAGTCCAGGCACTAACCAGATCACTGATCTTACCTCGTCTGACTAAGGTCCCCAGCATTAAATAACACATTCTGTGAGAGGAGTCAAGGAACCTTAACAATTATGCAACACCATTCACAATGTATTCTCTTCCTAAATCAGCCACTAAATGAAAATGTTTAAGCCAGATAACAGGCGTATATAACCATGACTTATTTCCATAAGGTAACTGAAGGCATTCTTATTGGCACATATCTATCTAATCCTTCTTGGATTATTTACCGCAATATTCAGACATTGCCAGTTCTCAATATGTCTACACAAGTGACTTGTAATTGATTGAGGCTGGCATGAGTCTCAGAATACCATAAGAATCATCTGTTCTCTTCCGAATCTCAAGCTTTCTTGGGGAGGATGCTTTCAAATCGGCTGCCTGCCACACTTACCCAGCTTCTGAGGTAGAGAGGCCAATCAAGGCTGCTGCAAAAAAGCAGGCATGGTTTTAACTCCAGCTTCCCTCTCCTTCTCTTCTTCAGTGCACACATTTGTTTAAGTGCCAGATCAAAAACCACCACCAAAAACATCCTGAATGTGGTGACCACCTCCTCCACTCTCCTATTTAACTAGTAAGACTTACCCCCTCTCACTTTTTCTTCCTTCCACAAAATCTGCCACAGAAAAGCAATGATGAAAGAGGGTGGGAGAAAACACTCAACAAACTGAATCAAGCAAAGGGCAAATGGAATGTAAAAGCAACACTCTGACATGGAAAACTTTTCTTACAAAATATGACCTTTAGAAATTTATTCATCATTTTACCAAGAGATTACACCATCCTTACACATTCATTTTAGTATCTTTAAAAGTCTGCAGGTAAGTCTCCAATTAAAGATGACAAAATATTTGTATAAGATATTACACTAAGAGGTATTAAGGAAACTGAAGTACAGTAAATATAGTTTTACCAATTATATAAAAAGTTAATTATAAAACAAATTCCTCACACAGTTTTCAGATGCGGTCAGTATTCAGAAGAGGTCTAATAAAATGCCTGTTTATCAGAAGAAAAATGCAAAATAAGGACGTTGTGTAATACCTGAATCCTTTTAAGAATTACAGTACCTACCTTAGCACTCAACTTCACTAAAAAAATTGGGAGATAAAAACAGAGAATTCAAAGTTGGTTCACCACCAACTTCAGCATGCTCCTAACTCAGTCCTTCCTTCCTCCAGTAAAGTAACAAATCTGCAGAAAATTTTGCTTTCCTCTGCAGTAACAAGAAAAGAGAGAGGGCAGTGTAGTAGTGGGATCACTTGGACATAATCCAACCAGCTCCTATTTGTCTGCAGTGCTCTGAAAAAGCTATTTATTAAATTCTGATCTGAAGACATGGAGAAATGGAAAGAGCCATGACCTTCCAGTACGTTCCTGCAAGGGTTAGCTGGATAAGTAGGGAAGGACAGCTTATCAACTTGTCTATACTGGGATGAATTAAACGAGCCTAAGAGCAGTTTCCAAATAAACACAAGGAGATACTGCTTTACGCAACAGTCACATTGGGCTATTTCTTGCTGTAAAAAGCTGGGGGGGCGGAAATCACGAGCATGGTTAAAAGCATTTGGACAAATTTATTGAAGAATCTGCCAAGAACGCTTAAAAGAGGAAAATACACTGAAGAAGACCCGGATTCACAAACAGCTGCAAGTGTTCTGGGAAGAGACTCTGCCTTCCACACCTGCTATCAGCTGCTATCAGGGATAAGCTACTGGGCTCAACCAGTGTAATCATTCTGTTTCTATCAAGGTAAAAATTACAAAACATAGTGCTTGTAGAAGACAATGGCGCCTTTCATCCTAAAATGCATCAACTCCAAAAAGGCACAAGGCATAACAGTGAATTTGTAGACTAAAAAACAATTTTAAAAATAGTGTGTAGCTGTGACAGTTCAAGTAACAGACCAAAAGAAATTACAGGCCGTAAATGAGTGGTATTGTCTCTGGATGTGATATTGATGACATCATAATGGAAAATCATGTCTGTCAGCTCTATTTCAAGATGAATTTTAGTAAAATGAAAGATCCAAAATAAATGTTTTCAGGGTAGAAAAACACTGGGGTTAAAAGACTTCAGAAATTCAACCTCCTTTAATTATCACAGGAAAGACCACAAATATGACAAGACATTGAAGAATATTAAGGGAACCTGGAATTTTACTCCATACACACTAGAGAGCAACCAGCTCCACCTCTCAGAGCAAAACTTTTGGAGGAGTCCGTACTTAGATTTCAGTCAGCATTTCATTTCTCTTTATAAGAAGAAGTCTTTTCTCATCTGTGCTGATTCAGATCTCATTCCACTGCCTGCTACCAAAATCTATTACTTCTCTGTCTGGCAACCTCTTGAGAGGTTAGAACATTTCCAATCTGAAGATGACTGGAGTTTTCCATCCATTAACTTCAGTATAATCAAAACAAGAAGTCTTTCAGCTGTTCTGTAGCTCACAGGTTTTCAAATAGCATCAGTGGAGGATGACCAGGGGCAGACTAATTTCACAGTTAGGAAAGCAATGACCACAGGAAGTCTCTATGAAGTCGTGCAATTATCCTATTACTCACATTTTCTACTCACCAAAGCAACTGCAAAGGGGGATAAATAAGAAAGGAGTCTGTATCTACTATATTAGGGAGTGCATTTACATTTGCACAAAGACATATCTGTAGAATCACGTCTCATCTCTGAGCTGCATTCAGTTTGCTTATTGTACTATCTATGCTGAATATAAAATACCTTTTATGCATCTTAAATTCTAATTGAAATTTGAGGTGTATTTCAGAAACCACTCAACATTCATAAAAAAATTATGAATTAACTAAAATATGAAGAAAGATATTCATTTTGCTATGATTTCCTAGTCCTTTCAGGTTTTTGGCACTGCATCCTGCAATCTTTTGTAGTTTATACCATTGTATCAAAATGGAAACTTACCATGACCATAAAAGCAGAACCAGTAAAGGTTATCTTAGCAATGAAATCATCATGCAGTGGATCACAAATGTGTGTACCCTCCAGTACAGCTTAAGTGAATGCAATAGCTACATACCTTAAACTCATAACACCAGAGGTTTAAGTCCATTTACACTGACCACTCAAAAACTTTTGGTATTTCGTATAAACTTCAAAAACATCAGAAAGCCTCTCACACAACTGGGACCACGTTACTAAAGATGTGGTGTGAAGGACATCAACACTACACAGCAGGATGATCTTGTGATGAAGACCCATTCATGCTTTGCCATACAAAGAGTACTCACATATGAAAATCAGGCTAAAAAACCCAACAGCTTTTCAATCATCTGCTTTTTATTACATATTTTATTATCAAGGAACTTTTTGAGCCAATTCCCTGATCTAAAATACTGAGATTCAAATGTCATATTTTTCATAATTCAAAATGCATTGTGGTTCTTATTCTATTTAGTCAAAACTAAAAGCAACAAAATATCAAGCTGTGGCAAACCTTAAAGATGTAACACTTCCTTACATAACATATTGTCAATTGGGAAAAAAGATCACTTTTCAAAATATTATCAGCTGACAATCTCAGTGGAAATTTTATAAGTCTTTGGTAACATTTGTCTGTGCAAAAACAATGAGCCAAATGTTTCCCTGTCAATCTGAAACTTAAGTGCTTGGGGGTTTTTTTATTTATTTTGATCAAGCTATGTTTGTCTGGAGATTTAAAAATGTGTCTTTTTGAGACACACTGACAGACTACTGAAACAAGGAAGGATGAAGAAGTAACTTGTTTAAAAAAAATAAATAAAACAACTTGGCAGCCAACCTAAGGAAACTCGCCTGACAGCTTGTCTGAATTTCTTCTGCATTTCTTGCCTATTTACAAGATTCAGTTTGATACACTAAGACCTTTGGTGCAAAGCTGTGCATCAGCAATGAACCATTGCAGGAACTCATCCTGAACCACCACTTATGAGGCTTGGTCCCAAGGAAGAAGAAATGCTGAAAAGGATGTCTAAAATCCTCAAGGTTTACACGATCCTCAGGCTTTCACAGAGCGTTCTCTATTTCCAGTTTGTAGGGTTTATATTCCTGGGCCAGACTGCCCCATCCCCCACATCCAATGCCTTATGAAAGGCAGCACTCCCACTCATCTTCCATACAAATGTAAATTTGCTGCCGACAAGGGTGGGGGGAAAGAGTTCATTCATCTACAGCCTGACTGTTTTCATACTGTACCACAGAAGGTATATTCAGAAGAGACACTGGGCCAGCTTCCAGGCAGAAACAAGTTCCTTGGCTCAAGCCCTTCAAAAGCTAACATCTTCAGAAAGGAATCTTCAATTAAACTTTAATATTTACAGAAAATGTTGAATTCATTATGTAAACATTCATGTTCTAGAGTTGAACTGGCATTAGAACACAACAGAAACCAGCTTCTTTGATGCAACATTTCAAATACAATACCATTTTTAAAAGAAATACTTTTTTTTTAATAGAAAAGCCTCTTTCAATGTTTGCCACCAACTTAAACCTGAAGAAAATATAATTTCTGTTTAGTAAACATTTTGATTACATCACCAAAATCTTAGGATTCTCTTACTTTATTATAAGACAACCCTCATGCATTAGAGACACTAGGACTTAAACATCAGCAGTGAACACCTCCAATCAGAATAGCAACAAACCCAAAGCTCAGGGATCCAATACCAACTCATGTGTTTCTCTAATTAAGGTATTAATATTTACTGAAAAGTTTAGAGAAACAAAGCTTCTCGTTTCAAGAATCCCACAGGAAAGACATAATGAATCCAGTTAGCCCAGGAACTATTTTGCCATAGAATCTGGTTTGATAAAGCTACAAATTACAGACAGATTCCATATGTAATGCAAGCACAAGCTAAGAAATACTCCCAAAAATTTTACTATATGCAAAGTATTTCCCCCACTATCCACTCCTGACTAGCAGCACTCTTCCTGCAGCAGTGGTTTGCACATACAGACTTCCCTTTTCTGTAAACGCCTGCCAAACTTTTCTGCTTTCGATTCTTCATCAATCAAGTCACACTTGATTTCGAAGTACAAGGTAGACAATTTTTATATAGACATAGCACTTCCTTTTCAGAGCTAACAAATTTTAAGAACAACAAATTGCAAAGGTATGAAACTCTACCAAGCTGTATTTCACTGTATCTTTCTCTCACTTGTATCTGTAGGATATTTGTCATTTTGGACAGTCACTTTTTCAAAACAAACACTGGAGGCTTCACAAAACATGGAACCTCTTCTATTACACCAGCATAACATTTACAAATAACTATTCACACTGTCACACACACTCAGTAGGATAAAAAGCCATGAAGAAAAACACCATGAAAGTCAACAACTGATTTTGCTTTAATTATTCTGCTCAGACAGAGTCTACAGCACTGAATATATTTTTCCAACTTCATCCACATGCAATTCATTTCAATATACCATTAATGTCAGCTGGAAATTAAGGTAAAATTCGAGTGCTTAAACAAGTCTCCAAAGGTGGTACCATTTTGCTGGCCTAAGACCAACATGGTACACATTCAAACACTGCCTTCAAAATAAATATTGAAGATAAGCCAAAACATTTGGAATTTAGAGGACTTTCCTCTCTCCTACTCTCCTTGTTTATACCTGACTAAGCTTGCACCGATATCTAGGGAGACATCTTACAGCAGTTTTTACTGATGGATTCTGACAGAATTTTATTCTTCCGCTTCCACTCTCTCTTTGCTATTGATTTCTCTCAATTTTGTCATCCCCTCAAAACGCTGGGCAAGTTAAAAGGCGTTCATTTTTTATAGATATCCCTTTTCCCAACACTTATCCACTAAACTAGAACAAAAACTGTAGGAAAGATAAAAGAATAAATTCTTTCAGGATTTCAAAGATTTACAGTGCAATGATAAATATTTTTTTCAATTCTTCCTCTCCCCAGGATGTGCATCAGACCCTCACATTTTTATAAGTTCTCCTGTTGTGTAGTTTTTTTCTTTAAAAGCTAATTTTCATTTAAAAAAAAAAATAGAGGCATAATAATAATTTGTCAAACTTTTTTTGGTTTTGTTTAACAGAACCAATTACATTCACTCAAGAGAAGAAACAAAAGGCAGTAAAATTGCTGACTTAAAGCCTCAAAGAATATTACTCAGAGGAAAATTATGACAATTATTTTAAAAGGCACCTGAAGACAATCTCTTTCAATAAAACTAGGAGGTAAAAAACCACTTGGATTTCAAATTAATATGCAAATATATATATTTTACATTTCCCGATACAGTTACACTTTACTCCAAATTAAATTCAAACACAAAATTCTTATGCACGACACTACAATACTGCCGTGTCCAGCAACAAATATTTCATAAAAACAAAAATGCTTCATTGCAGCAGCAATATATTTACAATGTATGTTCTTTAAAGCATTCAGACGTACGACTGAGTTACTAATACCACATTGACCAAAGCCAGTTGAAATCTTTTGCTCTTTGTTTAAAAAACAAAACCTGAGCTCACCAGAAAAAATTGAGATATGATTTTCATGCATCATTTGAATTGTCACCTGGGCTTTTGTCTCTAGAACTGACAGAGAATATCAATGTGTTAATTGAAACAAGCAGTATGTAATCCACAGGACATCTTTAGCATATGTTTCCTTCCAAGGGCTGACAAGAGCTTTCTTGGATTTTTCAGTCTGACATTTCCATTTTCAAGCTAAAAATATGAACAAAAATCTTACACATTTACATAAATATGTATTTTCCCAGCAGTATCCTTCCGCAGGAATCAGACACACTATATCAATTTTGAGACCTCGAAAAATAAAAAGGGAGTGTGGCAACATTGGCATGAAAGTGTTGAAAACTCCATCTTTAAAGACTTATTTCTCTTCATAATTCAAAAGGCCTAGAAAAATAAATCCAATCAGAAACGTAGCTCCAAGATGGAACATACTTACTGATGAAGGAGAATGAGATAGTGGATGTAACAAGGCAAAGCTCAATACTCAAAGCTATCATAATTTAAAATTAGACATAATTATCCTTAACAAAACCAGGCACTGTGGAAAGGGGCTTTGGAACAGCTGCTCCTCTTCAATTTAAATGCTCATTTGTTTTACATTGACCTAGAAATCAGTATCCTCCCAACCAAAAGCCAATTAGATAATAGTCTGTCTTTCAAGCTTGTAGAATACTAATTTTTTTAATGTCTTTAGTAGTGCAAAGCAAAGAAATAAACTGCAGATGATGCTACAAGTATGCTCAGCTCCAAAATGCACAACAGAAATTAGAGGGCTCCCTTCTGTCCTTTCTGGAAGGTCAGATGTACAGTCCAAGGAGGACATCCATCACTTGCCTACACTGACCCTGCAGTGCAGTCCCAGCCTGGGACAACCACAGGATGCTGCAAAGGCACCACGTGGAAAGATCTTCAGTTTGCTGCCATTCCTTCCACAGTAAATATAACACGCCAAGCTGATAACAAGGAAGCATTTCAAGCACCATTTCAAAATGTGCCCTTCGAGCCTTGCCCAGAGTTAGGTCACTAACACCAATGTCTTTGGTAACAGAAGGATGGCAGATTCTTTCAGTACTGCAATATAAGCAAGTTGCTTCTCAAGCAATGAGAATTAAAGGCACAGCGTTTCTTTAAGACTTGAGTTTGGCTTTTTGTCTCTTGTTCTCTCTCACGGTTCTGATAGAGGTAACTGGCTCTCCTCTTTCACTTCCACCCAACTGGGGACAGCACCACCCCCAGCTAATCGAACACTGTCATATTTGAGTGTCAACCAGTACTGCCAAACCACAATAAAAAATGAACTGACTGCCATCGAGAGAATGTGAGAGGGTGTCTCCTACTCTGTTCCAATTCTTATAATATTGCAATTACAGTTATTTTTGACATTTCTTCTTCTTTTCAAGCCTGGATGAAATTGGCCAGTGGCTTGGAAGTTATCGGGAAAGAAGGAACAATTGCAGAAACTTTGATTCCCTACTGCTACTCCGTGTTCCTGGCAATCACCATCATTTATACCATTACTTGCATTTTTGATTAAAGCCAATGCCAAAAATACATATTCATCTACAGACCTCTTCTAGCTCGAAAGAGACAAAATGATGATGAGTGCCAGTTTGATTACACTCAAATACAAAGCCATAGGATTTCTTGGTCTTCTGAGCCTTGGCAGCATCCCTAAAGAAAATTCTTTCCATGAATGAAGTTGAGCCTTTTCTAAATGCATCAACAAAATAAGCTTTTCAGAAGGCCAGTATCATAGTGAGTCTGACAGGATCCAGCAAGAAACCAATTAACACAGGAAACTACATTAAAAAAACCAGAGAATTCAATTCTACCAAAACATTAGGTCTTCACAGATGAGAGAAACACTGACAATCATCAGTAGCAATTCAGAGCCCCATGCTGAAAAAGAATCTGCTAACGCAAAAGGTGGATGTTTTAATATTGAAAGGAGCCTTCCAAAATTGCTGAAGCTGTGAAGTAAATAAGCCAATACTGACAGAATGATCTCATAGCAGAACACAAATCTGTACAGGCAAGGTGGAATTCAAGAGAAGGAGAAGCTCTTTGCAGAATAGGTAATGAGGCTGAAGAAACCCTTGTCTCCTTAGGTTTTCTTCTGAAGTCACTGAAGTGGAAAGCAACTAAATGTAAGTGTGAGCTGCAATGGACAAAAAAAACAACAGCAGCAGTCTAAATATACCTCAAAGTTCTCAGACATCAGCATTAACAGTTGATTGTAGCAGTTTGCTCTCTGTCCTCTCTGTCCTGAATTTCCCACACTAGCAGCTTCCTTTCCTTCTCAGTACCGCCTTCAAAGCTGCTTTTGCAACAGGAAGCAGGAGAAAAGCCAAAGTCCATTCCTACCTAGTCAAACAAGTAAGCAGATTACTGAGGGGGTTTCAGAGCAGCCAGGATGATGTCAATCCCAGGCAAAATAATTATTTTAGTCCTGTATCAGCGTTTACAAGGAACAAGTAGCAGTAACATCAGCTGCTAAGATTTTTATGGAGAAAAAAAAGATGGCAAACAAATCACTGTGGTTTCTGAGAAGAGTTCTTCTGTGCATTTCGATGGGAGAGGTAGAGATTGAGGTGTTTAAATTACTGGTTCTGCTGACCAAGTAAACATATAGACATCAGACTTAGAAGTGTTCAGCGATTTTAACTTGACTGCAACTACATTTCTTAAAAAAAAAAAAAANTATGAGACAGCAAAACTTTCAGGGTTAAGAACCTGCCAGTCAATTGAATTTTTAAAAGTAGCTGTCGGAAGGATTGTTAGTGAATATGACCTTTCTGTGTCAACAGAACAGCCATGCATGTAACATTAGATATAAGGAAGAAATTATAAACTCTGAGGGTGGTGAGGCATTGGAAGAGGTTGACTAAAAAAAGCTGTAGATGCCACATCCCTGAAAGTGCTCAAGACCAGGTTGGATAGAGCCTTGAGCAGCCTGGTTTAGAGGAAGGTGTCCCTGCTTATGGCAGGGGGGTGGAAAAAGATGATCTTTAAGGTCCCTTCCCATCCAAACCATTCAGTGATTCCATGATTTTAACCGGTGACTTACAAATAAATATAAAACCACTGCTGACAAAAGCAGAGTATAAACAAGGAGGTCAGCACTGCCACAGGGACATGAATGACTTGCTCTATGTACATACATGTTAATGCAACCAACTGGTAAATTACAGTCATAGGAATTAGGACTCTGGCAACTACAGCATGAAGGAAACATCTGCACTTCTATAACAAGATTGCTCATGGATCCCTTTTTTAAAGTATTGGTACTGCATTTGCCTGTTTCCAGTCCTCAAACTGTTTTAAGCAATTTGGGATACAGTACAAAGAGTAGTTCACATGTTTCATCCTTCAATCATTTTAAAGCTGTGTCATTATCTCCTTTTACTTGCAGAATTAACAACCTCCTTTATTATGTTCCTAACCACTCTGTTTGCCTTTTAACCACTTTTAATTCTCAGTCAGGGGTAGGAGTGGGAAACACTGCATTTCCCTGCTTGAAGAAGAGGTCCTTAACCAAGGTCGTGGCTTTGATCCCTGTATGGGCCATTCATTTAAGAGTTGGACTTGATGACCCTTGTGGGTCCCTTCCAACTCATAATATTCTGTGGTTCTGAGTCAACTTGGTTCTGTGGAGACTATAAAGATATAAGTCTCTTGGCTGATGTTCCTTGCTCTTCAAGAAGCCTTCTCTTTCTAAATTGGTTCTTCTTTTTGAAACTGAAAGCAACTTTGGCAGGTTTTTGACTGTTTTTAGCTCTGCATATCTCTATTTCTGTTTCAGCCTTTAGGGTGTTTTTTTGACTTATAATGCATATCAGAACCAAGTACTGCTAAGGATACAAAAAATGTTACTTCCCCTCCCATGGGGTCTTTGCTGGAGCTGGATCTGCCTATGAAACGGTCACTAAAATGTAAAGTCTACTCTCATCACATCCCAGAATGGCATGTGCCACTCTACACATAAGTAACTGAAGTCTCTCACTAAAATTTCGTTCTACAGCATCCAATCTTCCTCAGCACACTGCAGTCAGCCTCACTGTCATGCAGTGGGTAATTCAGGCCCAACATCACTATTTATTAATTAGTTCCAAGTTTAAGTGCTTTGGTGGTCTGTGCTACTCACTGATCCTTCATCAGTTTCAAAGGGGAGCAGGGAGGAGGGTCTTCAAACATTCAGCACTGTCCAGTCACAATCCCAACCTCTCGAATCTTTTCTATATTGTTTGAGGACACAGTACTGGGACAGGCAGTCCTCAGCACAGCAATTTCAGAAATTGAGCATTTTGTGGGATTAAAGTAATATCTGTAAAACATATAGTACATAGTATAAAAATCATATAATAATATTCGCTGCACGTAAATATATTTTCCACTACTCTGAATTGAGGGATTCAACAGAGAACAGAAGCTTATAAGAAAAAGCATGGGCTCAATCATGTAGCTTAGGTGAAATGGAGTCAAATCAACTTTATCCACTTCATGTAATACAAAATGGAATTTAACCAACCTTTTGCTGCTTGGTCCAGAATAGGAAACTGTGGTTACCTACTTATGAACCTGAGGAAGTTTCCTGATATGCAAGGAAAAATGGAGCTAACAATTACTAACAGTTGTCCATGACTGTTGTCAGATGGAGATTTCATACAATGCAGGCAAAGCTTGATGATAAAAGCCTTGCTGATAATAGGACAAAAAAGAAGTCAAACAGCAGATGGAAGGTAAAGGATATCTATCACTTCACTGAAGGGCCAAGTTTAATGGCCCTTCCAGTTAAATGGGGTTTAATCCATTCTTGACACTTTCCCAGGGAAGTTGATAACATAGATTTGTTTCACAACAAACCACAAGGAACAGGGTCTCCCAAGGGCTTCAACACCTCTCATTTATGCAAAGCTTTGCTACTATTTTTTAAAAATCTAATACATATATACATATATGCAGACATAAATGTAATAAACTGATTTCTAAATAACTTTTATCAGAAAAAAATAAGAAGATAAGCCGTTCAATTTATTAGAGTGCTTCATTGGAATTATGGTAGCACATAAATCAGCTGATTTGTTTGTAGATATTACTGATATTCATACATGTTCATATCAGCCATCAGAAAGTCTGATTTTCTTTCTATTCGGTCTTGTATAATTCAACTGTTTCTCAGTCAGCAACATTTTAAACACGATATGTAAATTATACCAAGAAAGTAAACATGTCAGCAGGCAAGTAATAGAAAATAAAAGATGTCATTTTCAAATACACCATTTTAAACAGCTGCCTGTTTAATCAGGATTGATGTTGATGCCTGGTCAATATAGTTTGACAATGCTGACAAAGTACTTTTCCTCCCAATTCAGATAGTTCTGCATGTTTGTTACAGCATACATTGTTTTTCTTTTCTTTTAAAGACCTCACCCATTTATCTTACCGAACTTCTCTAATTAGCTTATTTTGTTCAAAGATTGAAGAATTAACTTTGATAAGAAATGCATGCATTTTAAATTCATAACACTCTACACTTTACTTTATTTCTTACTTACCTAAAATTAAACAAATAGTTATTGACAGATTTAATAACACCCATAACTTTGACTTTTTACATTCCATCCTGTCATTTGAGGAGAGTCAAAGAGATTATGGATCAAAAGCCCACAATCCAGAACACCATTCATTTAGTAATAAGATACAGAAGAAATAAAGGTAGTACCAGAACTAGTAACTGTACAGTACAAAAGAGATGTGCAAATTTTGGGCAGCAGGAAAACTGCAAGACAAGATACAACTCTATAGCTCTCACACTAAGATTCCTAGACTAGTAGTCCATAACGCAAAGGACTGGCAGTGGAGAAGGATTAAGGAGGTCACAGTAGAAGTAGACTTGTGAATTTGGGCTGCTTTGTGCACAATTAGCCAGAATTTTCTGGCTACCATCAAGTAATAACAGATTATTACAGTGGTGAGTTTTTTTTTCCTGGGGGTAGGGGAAGCCATGGAGAAAAATAAACACTTATGTGGAAACATAGGAGGGAAAGAAGAGGTTAGGATCATGGGACAGACAGGAGGGGTCTTAAAAGGGATTCTAGCTCATGTTAGGGACAGCACAGTGTGCAAAGCTGAAGCAGCCAACCAAGGTTAGCAGCACTGATGAAACACAAGCAGTAACGAACACTCTGACCTTTGCCTTCAACCCTTGGATCCTTGCACTGTGATAAGCACCATATGTATTTTCCTTGACAACAGCTCATCCATTAAATTAGTTCAATTACCAATACTTAGCAAATTTTATATGCATACTCGCCAAAAGTACCTCTGTGGGCTTAACTACTTGAAACACACAGCGTAGTATCTAATGAGGTGGGTTTGTGTGAGAGATTTAGTGCATGCACTGCAACTTTGCATAAACAATTCACAGCAGTATTCTCTGTGTTAAAGGTATGCAAATACTTATTGCTCATTTTGAGTGAAGACAAACACAGAAAGTTTCATGTTTTATTTAAACTCCAAGGCAGAGAATTTTAATTCGAAGTTTCACGTAATAATTTGTTTTCATGGACAAATTATGAACCCTGCCATAGGAGTTCATCATATAACTACTTTTAGTGTCACTATGCTGTATGACCACATTAAAATAATGAGGTTTGAACATTCCTATCTTCAATTAGAGCTTTGTGGCTTCAAGCACTTAAAGAATAAATGTTGCCATTAACCTAGACCTTACGCCTCAAATATGCACCAAATATATTAACAATGTTAGTGACTCATGAGGTCATTGTGGAAATGTAAATCTCAGCGGATTCCATCACAAAGCAAAATCTTGAGGATTTTAATAGAATATTATTTAAGGTATAAAATTAAAGTCTCTCATTAAGTTATCTCAACAGCTCACTTAATTTAACAGGCTCAAAAAATATTTTAAAGGTTATTTTAGGTTAATTACATTTCACATCCTTTTATGACAGATCTGAAAGCTGGCACATCTTTCAATCCTCTGTTATAAACATTCCTCCTTGCCAATAACAGAGTTCACACTGACACACATTTTTGCATACTCACACTATAGTCTCAATATGACAGTGTTTTATATTCATGATGAACAGNTAATAAAAACCAAAAAGCAGAACCCCCTTAGTCAGTTGTTCCACACTATTTACTAAAAAAACAGTGCAGGTAAGCTGGTTTATTTTGAATACATATGGCACCCTCTCAGCAAATTGTGTATTATACATACTTAGGTGGCCACAAGTGCTTTCAGTGGAAAAACTTCTGGTCAATCAAAAATGCTACAATACAGGAATTCTCCCCATCTATTCTTAAAATGGAAGGCGGGGCGGGGGTGGAGGAAACACCTGGCCATTATTTATCTTAGTTTCTGTTCACAAAGAGATGAACTACAGATATTGACTCTAAATCAAGCTTGCTAATGTAATGTTCATTCTGACTTCATACCTCAGGTTCTCACAGCACAGAGTCTGCAGTTCCCACCAGGGAAGAGTTTGAAGACTGCAATTCATGCAGAAATGCTCGGGTTAGAAATAAAACACAGCGAAGCCGGGTAAGAGATCATGGTATCCCTCGGCTTTTGAACAATTGACTGGAAAATATAAATACTTGAATACGATCAGAAATAAGAAATTATATCAGCACACTATAAACAGTGACTGCAGCATTAAATTATTACACAGCACCATCCATTTGAAGACCAAACATTAATAAACTGAGCTTCACAGAAAGTCTGTGAGGTTGCTTTACTTTCAGTTCTCCTGGTGACCAAGGGACTTAAGCTCTCTGTAATTTAGTTTATCAAAGTTCAGGTATCAGCACTGTTGCATAAGTCTCAGGCTTTGGTACTGTGCTTCACTTACAAGGCTACCCTTATCTCTGCCAAGAGATTTCACCTCTCCCCCTCTAGTAATCTCAAGGTAATAAGGATTTTAGATTAACTCTTTGGAAAAATTCTGAGCTGCAGCTCTTCAGAGGTGATGCACATAAACCACTGTATTCCCATTGTCCTCCAAGTGGTAAAATAAGCAATCACTTTGTCTCTGGGGCTGAAACCGGATGGCTGCAAAAACACATTGCATGGCATGGATAAACCAAAATGACACGGTACAGGAAAACATACCAAGCAAAAAACAGCAGCCAAATACAGAGGATTATGCTACTAATTTACAGAGCATCTCCAAAGCTTTTGCTTAGTTGAAATACTATGAGGAATTCATTAAAGATGTCCTAAAGCTCAAAACAGTTTGTATTTCTGGAAGAGAGCAGTTTAAAACTTAAGCAAACAAATAATTTCATTTTTTTTTAAGACCAATCCTTCTATTATCACATCCTAGGAAACAGTTTCGAGAAGTATTACCAGACACAGAAGGCTGTCATATTAAAACGCTAAATGAATACATCTCACAGTGCCTTTCTACAGAAATATCTGCCAAAAATCACCAAAATAAACCCACCAATTTTCAACTACTTATCATTAAAAACTAGAACTCTTATTGTCTAAATCAATATGTTTTTATATACAGGTCATTAAGAACCATAGAACAACACTCATGAAACAAAGCCCCACTCAGCAGCAATGTGTGTTCGAGACAGTCTGAATAACTGTATTTTAAGTTCCCTCCAGCTCCCCAAGCAAAAAAGCTAATTTTCCATGCACACTACACCAGTTTCTAACTTTACACCTACAATAGTGTTGCTGTCAGGAAGAGAACTGACTGCATGTGCCAAAAATCAATTCAACACATTCACAGACAAAAAAAAAATAACATGCAGCATCTGAAGATAATGAGAACTGCAATCATTCAAACTGACAGTCTAGTGCCTAACAATTATCACAAGGCAAGCTTTATGAATCCATATTTCCTACAGTGACAAGCCTCAGGTTACACAGAAGGGTGCTCAAATTTCCTTTCAAAAATGAAAATCTCCTTCAAGCCAATGAGTCCACTCCAAAATGGAATTCACTTAACTGAAGTGAGTAAAAAGATGCTGACTGTGTTTAAGTAATATGCTGAAGTTTCTTCAGAGCAAGATGCTGACTATGTTAAAGTAATAGGCACTATATAGTAAATATAATTTTAGTACAGAATTTATCACAATTATTTCCTGTTCTTTACATGAATTATTCACGAAGAAGTTTCTTAGTGAAAAACCAATTGGGACTATCAGTTTTGAATGCCACTGTGAAGCATGTTTTCTGATCCATCATGAAAATACACAATTATAGTCATACATTTTTGTTTTCCTACCAGAGACACCTTAAAAGCTATGACAAAAGTAAGTCCCTGCAAGCACTCTAAACACTACCCAGTGACTAGAACTTGGTCCCTGTTTTTTACTCAAGTCCTGTCCAAATTCCAAAACTGATAATATACCCAAGCTCTCAAATATTCACCAACAGACTCTGCAGCATGTATAAATGAAAATGTCTAATTAGTATGCATAAACTTCGACTTTACACATGGTCTTAATTTGGAAATCCACTTACTTCCCATCTCAGGTTATTACAATTAAACTGACAATTTAAAATGCAATTTCCATGCCTTCATACAGTAATAAAATCCATTCATTCATGCAGCTGTAGTTTCTGCTGTCTTTTAACAATATAAAAATATGAAATCCTACTTGTTTAGTCAAGTATTGAAAGTTCTTTACTCTCTGAAACAATTTATGGCCTTTATCGACTATAATGATTATTCTTAATATTTTCAGCTGTATTGAGCAACATTTAAACAGTCAACATGCTACCACTTAAAATGCAAACTAAAAGTAACATTATCTATGACAAAACATTTTGGGAAAAGAGCAGCTTTCAGTTTCAGAAGGCACAAATGTAAATGAAGTTTTCCCATCAGATTCAAATGCCTGATTCTGTAATAAGTATCCAGGCAACCAGCAGGAGGTAGTTCTATGCACAACTGGCATTAATGATTTGTCCCCCAACTAGTACTGTGTTTTTCAATAGAAAGACAGAGATTACATCTAATTCCATTGTGAGGAGGTAGAAACTGAAGCTCTATGCACTCACCTCACTGCCAGCACACATATGGAGCAGAGAGGGGGAGAGTGTGGGGGAAGAACAGATATTGTGGCTCCTAAACTAATATGGAATTTGCTCCTCATATACCTGGTACCTGCTGGTCACTGCAGACTGTATTCCTTCCCAGACCTCATCCCTGTGAGATCAACAGCCGCTGCCCAGGGGCCTGAGCGAAGCAGAGATCCTAAATAATGAACAACTAGTTAATCCATTAAAGCACCGGGGACCGAGCAGGAGACACAGGGAGAGAATTCTCTTTTATAAGGAGGAGGGGTTTTGAAGCGGAGTATAAAGCTGGAACTTCCAGTTCCACTGCACTTCACGGGCCTTTTGAATTATTAATTTCCGCACCGAGCTGAGGCACGGCCCAGAGCCGAGGCCCCCTCTGCCCACAGGGGCCCCTTCCCGGCCCCGCGCCCCGGGGACGCTCCGCGCGGGAATGGCCGCTCGCTGCGCTGGGACGGCCGGGGCTGCAGCGCCACCGCCAGGGCAGAGGCGGAACCGCAGCGCAGCCTCCGACCCCGAAACTGCAAACCGCTCACAGCATCAGCCCCAAATAATATGTTATTTTTTTAAATACGTTTTATTTTATTCATAACTATCCTAACCGCCATCTCTCTGTTGCCAGGCAAGTGATGTGGCAAACCACCGTACAGCATTACAATACAAAGCGAATTCATTGTCCTGCTGAAGAAAGAAGGCTGGTTATCAGCAGGTGATTCCCGTGGGACACGGGCCCAGAAATGACACGCCCGCGCTGTAAAATCACTGACGATTACCAGGATCGCTTGGATCGTGGGGTCCGTGATTCCCATCCCCAGCCCCCGGCACACCAGCAGATGGCAACCCAGCTCCACGGACCCGTCCACAGGCTTGACTAAAACACAGCCATTAGATTCCACTTCCACGTGAATTCAAAGGGAATTACATACGTTGCCTCACCCACTAACTCAAATCTGTAGTAAACTTGCCACTCATAAACAGGAACAACACAAAGTCGAATTTTGTTTTTAATAAAGACCATCTTGCACAGGGGAAATACAGTATTAAGGGAAGTTAATATATTAGCTACAATTGATTCTATTCCTAATATATCTACTATGAAATCTAAAAAGCAAAGGAGCAAAAGTTTGGAAAATAAATACTCAATATCCCCTACTTCTAGAAAGCAAATCCCACCTTGGACATCAAAAGTAACATGCCAATGTGAAGTCTGTCTCAGTTACCAAGTTCCTTGCTGAGCCAAGGACCCAACATTACAAGGACAACCCATTCTCTCCCATTCTGCCTAATCCACACAGCTCTGGGGAACTAAACACTGCCAATAAATCAGCTGAACTCAACGGGCAGTGTCACTGCCTCAGTGTTATTCAACACAGGGAGTTCTTCAGCTTGTTAGCAATCTCAAGTCTCTTCATTTGAGCCTCTCTATCCTCCAGATCATTATTCAAAATCTAAGAGGCTTGGGGTTTTAACCATTTTTTCTAGAACAAGACCAGGGAAAGGTGAACTATCTGATACTCTCTACAACCAGAATGCATATGCAATTGTTTCATTTTGTTTATATCATTACCTTAGAAAACAAATGTAAAACCTTAAGTCCTTTGAAATTATTCTCTGAGATGAGACTGACCCTACAAGGAAATCTTGCAAGTCTGGCATCAGAGGAATAACAGAGCACTAACTGCTTAGTCAGCAACCTTCATCTCTGAAGATGACGAAATGGCTGTGACCACATCCCATGTGGCACAGAATATAAGGAAGAAAGTTTACACTGAAGAGAACTGCAACCACCCAGCTGGAATCCTCAACCTCATTTTCAAAAATTATGTTCAGTTTTTTAGTTTAAGGAGAACCACAAGATTCAGGTCAGTACTGGGAGCACTTCAGAAAACTGAAGTTCATAAGTATTTTTTAAAAAAGGTTTCAAAATCTCTTTCACAAACATATCTAAGTTTCCACTGACAGGCTTCTTCAAATGTTTTCCTATCACCACAGTTGGCAGAAGGAACACATATGGTTTCTTATTCCTGGAACCTCTCAAGCTTTTCCAGGCATTAGATGGTGAGCAATGCATCGAAGACATAGTCCTAATTAATGGGTTGCACTGTCAGATGTTTCTTTCACGAAACTCTGAAGACAATGCTTGTGATGCTCTCTGTGAGGGGCCAGGTGGTGGGACACAAACAACCCTCATCTCTCTCCACAACTGTACATACATATTCAGCATTAGTGTAGTGCTCTAGTTGAGCAATATGTTCTTAATAAACATGAGGGGAAAATCATTCCTTGCTCACCCATAAGTGCCCCAGCCCTGGAATACAAACACCTTATAGCATCACTTCTGGAAATCCATTTCATTTGCAGAGGTTTGTCAAAATGAATAGTTGCAAGACAGACACTCTCAATCTACCTCTCTACAACAAATCACAACCTTCTCTTCAAAAGGTCCTTTTCCTTTCTAAAATTTACAAACCCGGATGCTCTTCATGCCTTCTTCATAAGACAATGCATCCAAATTCCTGATCTTTCACATCAGCTCCCTTCAAAACGCAGTGCATCTTCTAACTCTTTTTACAACAGGGTAAGATTTCAGATAAATAAATCCCCAAATTAAGTCACAAAAGATTTTCCACAAAATTACCCCTCTGTTCCTTAAACACAAACTCATTCCCTGCACCCACATTTTTTACTATATTTGAGAGCAGGGAACACCACCGAGATGCCCACAGTGACACTTTATGTCTTTTTCTCTGATTACTTCCCCGACTATCTCAGAGATTTAAAAGTCTTAAATAGGACACTCCCCACCAGAATTCAATCTCCTAGGATCAGAGCCGTTCGTCTTAAGGGTAGACGATGAGCTGAAGGTCATCCTCTGAAATCCTCACATATATTTAGAAGGCACACAGATCAGATCAAGACCTATCACTCCACAATGACAACATTCGCTCTGCCCTGGCTTCTTTCTCAAGTCAGGGATCTAAGGACAACTGCCGTGCAGACACATTAATCCACACTATCACACATGTATGAGCTGACAGATTCTGCCCATCAATGAATTGTGTTTATATACTTTAGCAAGATAGAATTTGATGTATTTTCAGTTCTGGAGTCATTGCTGATAAGTAGCCCAGCTATCAGTCTTGTTTCAGAAGCTGTAAACTAATTTCTGAAGATTTGCTGTTGTTAATTTATCTTTTTGCTTTGCAAATACTTTCAAAGTGGAAAAGAATGCAATTTAGCGCTGCAAACAATCCATAAGATGAGTCGTGGTTAGAAAGCTTAAAAAAAAAAAAAAACCACACATTACTGAATGCCAGCAAAGCAATTTAGCAAAGGAAATCTACTGATACCTGCAGTGCCATAAAGACAGAGCAGAAACAAGCTACAGAGCTTTGAGGATTCTGGCTTTCCCACATCACACTCCTCTCTAGCTATCCAACTATCCTATTATAACAAATAATAAAAAAATTAAATGCTCTAGCAGTCAAGGCTGGCGTATTAAAATGACACTCTGCATTACTGAACCTACTCATCGCTTAATAGAGCTATTCTTCAAAGAAGATTAATTATACTGGCAAGATACCCTTTGCTATTCTAATTTATGAAATGTATTTTAATACCACAAGCATATTAAAACAGCTGCAAACGTGTAACTAGTTCCAAGATCCCAGGACTCACTGCATTTAATTAGGTGTTCATCTTGTGACCAGCCCTTTAGTCTTTGAAGCCCACTTCATATAAAATTTTTGCATTTCTAGGCTTAATTAACTGCAACTGTAATTAACATACAGCCCATCACAGAATATACAAAGATAGGACAGTGACTGGATAGTTCAGCACCTAAACATCATCACAGAGGGACAAATACTGGATTTATAGATTAATTCCTCTGCTTTACTTATCTAAAATTCTGTTTTGTTGTCTTACAGTAACTTACTGGCATCGCGTTTTATATCAGAACATTTGATAGACAGCACAAACACTGCCATGACAAACTGAAAGCACATCATATTAGTAACACGCAGAATTGTAACGTACAAACATCTGCAGCTTGCTGAGCTGCACACAGCTGTTAAGCAACAACCTAGTGTTCCAAATTAAATATCTGAGAATAAAGGCTTTGTTTCAAAGCACAGTTATTTTCATTAACTTAAGCTATGAAGCTTCAAGGCATCTGCCTGCCTCTAGAGAACAGGCCTGTATTTTAACACGCTACTTTTTTTAATCCCCATCAGATAAATAATTCTATGCCAAGTTCATGTAAGCATTTTCTCTTTCTGTTGATACAGTCAAATTTAGAACCACTGGTAAGAACACAAATTTAAGGCAAATGCTGAACAGGCACTAAACTAAGACACAATACAATTAAATCAAATTAGAAGAATTTCAATATAGTAACATGTCTGAAAATGCACAACCAAGCACTTCATTGTGAAATCAAAATTAGTTGTAACACAAACAGGTGGCTTTTTGAACTTTAAAGATCTAAGTTTCCTTTCATAGCCTGGTGGTGCCAAACTGTCTAGGGTCCCCCAAAAAATATCTATAGGTTATATCCAACATACACCCTTTTACTTAAAGGGTCACTGCTTCTAAACAGTCTTATAACGCAACATAAATTTATCCAGTTACTTGCAAGCTCTCTAAGTAGAGGACACCAAAATTTCCTCATTTGAGTAGAACTTATTACACAAGAAATTCTGTGGAAGTTTGGCAAAAAAAAAAAAAAATTTCACCTTTGCTTTTAATCTACTATTTACCAACAATTCCTCTTCTATATATGACTGCTCACAAGTAACTGTCTTTTCCTACTCCTGTAGTTTTCTTCTTCTCACACTTCAGTGATTTTAGATATTTAGAGGTAATCAGAAACATCTGCAAACAAAATGCATGTTCCTTTTGGTGTGCAATTCAGCCTTGACTGTAGCCACCTGAGTGTCTGTCTCCCCACACAGAATGCTCTCTTCTTCGAAAATTCTAATTTAACAGATGCAACATTCCTCAAAAATACATTAACTTTACCAAAACATTTCCACAGAAACCTCATAGAAGAGCAGATGTCATTCCCAGCTCTGCAATTCCTTGGGACAGTTATCCCTTTCAGATTCACCCCTCTAGCTATTCCCTAGGCAAACAGGCAATTTAGAAAGCTGCTTCACAATTAAACTTGTTTTAAACAGTTGGGTTCCCATGCTCCCATCTCCCTAGACTTCCAGTGATACTTCTTTCAGGTATCAGGCAGTTTAAGTGGCATTGAGAAGGAGCATCCCCGAAAAGAAGTTATTCTTCACACACACATCTTTTCCTGCTTTCTGTCAAAAGCAGGATGAACATATTCTCACCCTAATTCACCCTCTACCATAGAACGCCCCACAGGAACAAAATGCTGCTTTCAATGAGCATGAGCATGGAAAACAAGGTAAAAACTAAAGCATAGGATCACATTACTTTTTATAGCACAAAATCACCGTGGGTATTCCCAGAATGACTCACCAAACCAGCAGTAAGTGAAGGAGCAGATTGTCCTAGAGACTGATTTCTCATGCGGACCAGGTTTGAGGTATCTCCAGGAGGCTGCCATATCGTCTGTCCCACTCCACTGTGGACACTATTTGATAAGGGAAGTAGCTGTTTTCCTTTAAAAATAAAATCAAAATACCATCAGCTTGTTTTTAAACAAGTTTTCAAGTTCCAAGCACAAAGCTGAGAACAAATACTGCATGTGAAGAGAAAGCATTTAACAATAAAACAAACTTCAAAATTTTGGTAGAACTTGTAAGAACACCAGTAAATTCATTACGTTTGATAACTAATGATTTCCAAAAATCTATTTTTATATCATGAGATAATGGGGAAATCCAAAAACCTTGTAAAAACAGACTTCTATCACTTTGTACCTTTTCATAATTTACACAGCTTAAAAATGAAACACTATTTGCTGCCTCATACAGGAGTAAAATCTCTTTAGTATCATTTTAAAAATTCTTATGAAAATGCATTCCGATTTGTACAGTATTATCCCCCTCTAAATAGCTGTCATCAGGACATCCCCACCTTCTCCTACCGCTGCAACACCCAGCACTACCTTTCAGGCAGCTGTAATCATAATAGAGCGTATGTTTAAATATTGTCAAAAACCATGGATGGATATTTTCTGCTGAATACATTTTTTCTAGTCAATATAACACTCCTTTTCAAAAATGTCAAGCAGTAAATTTCTACAAAGAGAAAGAACCAGAGTTAAAGTAGGTCATATTTTGACTCCACGGAGCTTGACAGCTTCCTTTTATGTATAATGTCAGTCACAAAGAAAAAAGAGAAGAAAGATATTTTTGTGGTTAAAAACACATAAGTGAAGAAATCTGTGAATTTGGGTTCAGTTATTAGCTTCCAGATCACTTCCCCTGTAACTTGGGTCAGTCAACCTCTGTACTTCAGTTTCACCATCTGCAAAATGGGAGTGGGTAATACCTCATTGCCTTAAAATTAGGACTGTGGGACTAATTAACACACCCCCTTCCAAGCATGGTAAAGATAGTTGCATTCAGTGGATTATTACATGCTCAAAAATCACACGGAACTAAGACATTTATTGCAATAAGTAGCAGAAAGAAATCTACACCTTTAATCACATATGTACTGTAGAAAAATACTTATTTTCTCAGAGGCAGAAAGCTATTTTACAAATTCATCTAAATTTTAGAATTAGATGTGAATTATTACATTCATTCCATAAAAGTGGCTGCAATATTTGGAAGACTGTCATATAATGTGATTAGCTAGGACGTAGGGGGAGGGGAAATGGTGAGGGGTTTTTTTCATTTTTTTAACTTGTTTACATTAATTTTCTGTGACAGTTAGTCAGTGGGCCAAGCACACACCAACAGAATGAGACAAACTGTATGACAGACAAGGAGGCTCAACTTTGGCTAATAAACAGATACACAGCATATTAGTACATTTTTCCTAGTCCCACTCAAGCTGTTTAGAGCTGTGGAGATGATTTTCACGGTTTGTCCATTTTTCAAGATAATGTACAAATATAATGTTCTGAAAACAGAGTCCTAAAACGACAGAAATGTACATTGCTGTATTTTTTCTGTACAGCGCTAACAAAGATATCCTAAAATAGCACGTCAAATAATGATCTAACAGTTCAAAATACCTGTGCCTGAGAGCAAGAACAACTTTATTTAAGACTCCAAAAGATATAGCTATCAATATCTCCTTCTAGTTCCACAAAACGTGAATCCAGGAGGACAGAATTTCATCAAGAGTCAAATCTCAGCCAACCGGTTTGTATGGACAATCATCCACACTCTTTAAACTTTTTTGATTCTACTGCAAAAATAAGGTGGAATCATTACATCTAAACATGAATATTTTTTTTATCCAGTTGGGTCAGATCAGTCTTGTTGGGGCTCTTGATCCCGTCCTGAATCACACTGTAGTAGATTGAAAAGTCATTAAGATGAAGCAACAAGTTCTGAAGAATATAGAATTCTTGTGAATTTTTTGTTCTGAAATGAGAATCTCCAAACAGAAAAATTATTTTAAAAAAAAAGAACAGGACATCTAGTTTTTCTGCTGCCTCCTGTTTACTTTGCTTTCCTCTCCTGAAGCAAACTATGGTACTAACTTGGGCCATTGCATTCACCAAACAGCTGTGTAGTTCATAAACTTCTGTTTTGCCCAACAGATTAACTTACCTTGGAGAGCAAACTTACATGAGTACAAAACATTATGAATGTTTCCATTTTTCAGAAACTAGCCACTTATAACAAACAAAACACGAAGCCAAGGCCAAGCCAAAATAAAACATACATACATTACTGCTTATTTAATTCTATTACACCTAACACCTCAACCATGAAAGTATTTATCTTCATCTGATAAAAGACAGGTAGACCAGGACTGGATGTGTTTTCACAATCATGCCTGTTCATGCTGATGCCAAAAAGGGTGGTTTCACCCTCTTCCTCTTCCCCTCCCACCTGAGAGTTTTGAACAGTTGTAGTTCTTGCACTAACATGCAAACAAGCAAACAGTCGGCCTAATTAGGGAGGAAGTGGGCTGCAAGTTAACCCTACACAAAAACAGTGGCATTCAGGCATATCAACCATTTCATTCTAGACCGATCATGCAGCTCTCTGTGCTCTAATTCCAGCATCACAGACTTTGATATCGGCTTTAAGAAATTGTAAATAAAGCCTGTGATAAAAAAAACCTACCGAGTTTGGTCCATTTGTTTTGGCTAATTACTAGCCTATGCTTGCTCCATGGTTCTAAACTTGACAAACTAAAATCTCTGATAGGGCTGAATAATGTGTTCAAAAGGGAAAAAAAACAAACTTTACACAAACTTGAAAAACCATATAGTTAGTAAGCAAGGTTTTTACTTTGAATCACAGTGTTTTCAAGCCAAAAAGAAACTAAATAATAATTTGAATCTTAATGCAAAAGTCAGCTTTCCAGTAAGAAACAATATGGCAAAGTAAGCAAGCTTAGGCAAGCTTATACTCAGTGCTGATGTTAAAAGGGGCAAGAATGCATCACTGTATTGCCTGAAGTTTCCCCACTCCATTCTTTTAACCTTGCCCATTAAATCTTAGCTTCTAACTTTTCACTGGCCAATATACAGAATTTCAGTCCAAATTCAGACTCCTCTTCTAGTTCTTTTCTACTAATATTTCTTTTTGCATCTTTCTTGTATATAAAATTTGGATGCCCTGCCAGCAAGATGTCACCTCTAGTTTTAAGAAGTGACTTACCAGTATCATTTATTACAAATGTTATGCCAAAAAGTAATGCTGCATCTTTAATACTAACGAATATTGTCTTTACAAAATGGCATACCTGACAAAGAACTTGCCAAACTACCTCTTCGTAGCTTGCAGTCATCTTGACTTAGCTGACGATGGAGCTTGGTTTTCCCAGCAGATGAAAAGATGTCAGGATTGCTGAGCTTCCTGCAGTGCAGTGGAGTGGACTCTGTTATCATCTCCTGTAGAAAGAAAAACAAGTAGAAGTTTGTTAGTGACAGCTAAGCATCTCTTCTCTGAAACATACAATCTCCAAAGCATAAAGGAGACTGTTTAAAAAAACTACAAACAAACCCCACCCCACACACCAGCTGAAAAAAAAGAAAAAAAGAAGAAGAAGAAATTAACAATTAACATTGTAAGTCCCCCTCTTTTGTGCCCCATATCTGTGTGGAACACACATCACAATACCCCAGTCAATTATGGTCCCTGAAGACTACTGCCGCAAGGAATATCATTAATAATAGTCAGAAAAAGGCAATTATGCTACAGCAGTTCTCTTCTTCTACAGTATGTAGGGAAAAAGTCTACTGAAAAAAACAGGCTCAGCTTTGATTAAAGCTATTTCCTGTTAAAGCAAAGAGTGCTGTCTCCAATTTTCTTGAATACTTTCTCCAACCAATCCATGAGTAATATACCTATAAAGAAATTGTTGCAATGTCTATTGCAATCCACAACTCCTATTTATAAGTTACAGCTCTACGAAGACCATATGCATAACGAAATAATAATTAGGATACAGATCACCCTTTTGTGCAATGTCTTTATTATTACTACAAACAAAATTAGACATGTATTTGTCAGAAACACTCCCACACACATGAATTCCTTTCACAGCATAAAGCAAAATTTCAATCAAAATAGCGTAGGCAGAACAGTGTGAAGCACAACCACAGCACTTTCCTCCTGCATTTCATTGTTCTGGAGGTGTCAAACCCTCATTCCACACCCAAAGAAGAATTACAAGCATTGCTATCAGACATGGATTTGAAGATGTGACACTTTCCAATACAGCCCACACAGATGAACGACAAGTTCTCCCTTCTCTGCAGTAGTGCAGAACATTCCTTGTGTTTTAATGGACTGCTCCATTTTATTTCAAATGCCTCTCATTAGCTATACAGCGCTCCAAGCCATGCTTATCCTTGTAAAATCTCATCTGAGGCAGAAAATAATCTTCCCCTGCATGATACATCACCACACGATTTAACAGAGTTTTAAATCATGTTTAAATCAAAAACTAGTAGTAGTTTTCAATTAAAATTTGCAGATTCCACTCTAAATCTATTTCTGAAGTCATTCATTCAAATCTGTTCCGTCTGCAGTGTTCTGCCTCAAACTGTCAAATTCAGAGCAGGAGGACACACTTAAAAACCTCAAGGAGAAGGAAGGGGAAGGAGATGAATAAAGTGGTTTTACATGAAAAAAAAAAAAAAAACCACCAGATTTGGGATTTGAAACAGAATTCTCACTTAGCTCTGAGTTGCTCATTCTCAACCTTTCTTAGACCTCATCTCCATCTAATCAGGAAATCTTTTGGCACCTCATAATAGTAAATAACTTTGTTATTTGTTTGAGAGACAGCAACGCTTTGCTCCACATCAGCTTCAGTGGTGCATCTTTCCCAGGCTGCTCCAGATACAATTTCTTCCTCTGGTTAGTCAGACTTTCAGTCTCCACAGCGTCTAAACCAAATCAAGAGAGACACCTGGGGAACAAAATAGATCAGTTCACTTACCCAGCTCACCACACAGCTGCAAACAGTTGTGTTGGTGCAAGAGTGGGGAGAGGCTCAGAAAGAAGTGACCTGGGGTAGAGAAAACTTCTCAAGCTGACAACTGTTTTAATTTTATGGTTCCTCACAAACATCTTGGACCAAAGAGCCTCACATTTTCATTTGTCTCTGACCTTTCCCACAAAGGCACTGAAGTCCTTCATTTCCAGCAGCCTGTATTTCTGCTTTTCTGTCATTTGGAGGGCTGAGAGGACACAGACCAGCCTTTCTGTTTGTACTTGAGAGTAAGCACATGGAGCACCAACAGTGAAGGGCACACCTGCTTCTACCACAGCATCTGCTCAGCTACGACACCCTGCCTACACACACCTGCCCAGTCAACCCAACAGCATATGCTGCTTCTCAAAAAGCCATTCAACGGGAATTCCTTCTAACAGTTGTCCCCAGCTTAGGCAGCTCCTTCCCACCAGGACTTCTACTACGAAGATAGGAAAGGAACAGTAGAAAGGTAACAGCTTCCCACACTCACCAAAGAATCCAGGCTGTCTTCTACACAAGATAGATTTGGTACAAATCACATATGGGAATTCCCTTTTTTTTTTGTCAAGCACATTAAACACTTGGGCAATATTCAAAGGACTACATAGGTGTTGAATGTGTTGAAGAAAAGGACTCAATGACACTGTGCAGGTTTGCATACCATTAAACATACTTTTTAAACACATATTAAGAAAAAGAAAAAAAACAGTGCACTGTTCTGAGACAGCCTGCTATGTTTTAAAAAATGCTAAGTACATCACACCCAGTTTAAAATTTCATTTTCTAAAAGCTGTGCCCATATTGTGTCAGCAAAACAAGGAAGAGGGAAAGTTTTAGCTTGACAACAACAGAGTTGTCTTTCATAAGACTGCAATTTATTTCACTCATCCATCAAAACCCAGCTTTGATATTGCAGTTCATGGATGAATTGTATAGAAATCGCAATGGATTGCATTACCACTCTTAAACAAGGAAGGAAAAAACCCTTGAGGGAGAGATTTTTCCTTGTCCATGCCTCAAAGCAATGCACACAAAGAACACAAAAATCTTGCACAACATTCCAAATCTATGAATAAAGAAACTCATTGCAGTGATAGAATCTTGCTTACATGCTTTCAAACTATTAAATTAGACTACCAGAGCAAGTGATTGAAGACTAGATTACATAGCACAGCCTGCCATCATTTTAAGGACTCACTTCCACTTTTCAAAAGTAAAAGTTCTTTCAGCTTTAGAGATGAAAGGGTTAGTAAGCATCTAACAAACCTTTGCTCTCACCATGTGAAAAGGACTATGAGCCTCTCTCCATTAATTTCTTTTCCAAGGCGATAAAGATTTAATTTACTTTGGGCTTGTGGCTTTTGCCGTAAGTTAAAAATCAGGTTCAGACAGCCAGCTGAATCCTGCAAAGCTTAGAGCTGAAGATAAAAGCATCACAGTCTTGATTTGCTAGGCAAAGATTATTCCTATCAGCCCCTACAAAGGTACATAGAAGTTTGCTCATGTAACTTGAAATAGCAGGATATGAAGAAAAATGGCCAAAGCTTTTCTTGTACAGTGAAAGACTCTGCATTTTTTAGCTTGGTCACTTACCACACTTGCACAGAAAAAGTGTTAAAATAGTTATGGTACTGAAATAGCACACGAATGTGTTTCTCTTTCCTGAAATCTCCAATCAGGGTTATCACACTTAGCTAGATGGAGAACCAGACATTGCAACAACAACTGCAGAAAAAAAAGACAAGAAACCAAACATGGTTCCTGACGTGCAAGATCACAGTAGTGTCCCATGTTAAATTCCCGATCTGGTAGTTTCAAAATACAGCTACATGGAACCTTCTCAGTCATTTTTTCCATTCAATTGCACAAGGAAAGTCTTCCAAGCAATTCAAGCAGGAAATAAAAGAACAAGCACATATACTACGGCAATGATTTTCAGAAGGTCTTTTGTCTCCCCATTGTTCATTTACTGGTGCTGCAGGAGAGAGCACAGCGGAGGTCCTTAATCTACAAATGGCAGGTGAATACTGCAGTGTGGATATGGGCTTTCCTTGGACTGCCAGGTGAAGTGACACACAGGTAGTGGAACTGATACACTAGCAACAGATCAATGGTAGGAAAAAACTTCTTAAGCCCTGTCTTTGTTGCCTATATTTGAGATGTAACACCACCCCAAGGACAATTCCTTACACGTAACTGCGTTACAACTAACTTGAAAGTATATACTTCCTATCAATCTCTACAACAAGCAAAAATACTCAACTGTGACTAACAAATATTCAAGTCTGCAGGTCAAGATATGTTAAAATGTTAGCCAGGGGGTGGGGAATCTACACAAAAGTTTTCTATGAACAAGTAATCCATTCATTAGAAAAATGAGAAATCTTTTTTTTAAGCCTAATGAGCACAACAACCTCAGGTCATCTGGAAATGAATTCTAGCAAACTGTTTGAAGGAATAATGATAATTTAACTACAATGAATAGGCAAAGGATTCACTATAATTAGCCCACCTTGTAAGGAAAACAACCAATGAGCAACGTAACTCAAGGTAACTTGATACTTTCTCAATTTTTGGAAAGCAATAAAAATAGTCAACATTTAAAGCTGAATTTCTATTTTTCAACACAGTACTGTTGGTCCTTTAAAAGATAAAAGCTCGTTGTGTCAGGGCTGTGCGCGTATCTGAGAACCATCACTTTTCTTCTCAGACTTTCCTCATCACTTTATACAACGTGTGTGCATACCCTCAGTGAAAGATAGATCTGATCCTATCATTAAGGTTAGTCTAATATACTTTAAAATAAACTGAAAAAAGAAAATTAAAGGGCTAGAGAACAGATCACAAACCAAATATCTATCTATATAAGTTGCAATTAGCGCAAGGGAATCATAGTGTTTAGTATTTAGCACTGAAATTTGCTTTAACTTTCTAGAGTGGACTTTACATATTTAGGGAAGAGGGCCAGCATTTTACCAGGAAGTTGAGGTGAGCCCAAATGTGACCAACATTGGAGGCTAAATAAGTATTTGCAACTAAGTCTCTTTCTAACTGTATCTGCTTAACTCGTGTACTTGCCAGCAGCACCCTGAAAAATGTCTGAGACAGCAGAATCAAGGAAAATTACATTAAATCAACAGAGCCTCATAGGGGCTATAATGGTTTACAATATCAACAAGGGAGAAAAGCTTTACAGATTGTATTACACTATATAAGTGTCAGCATTTTAAAGACAGAAGAGTTCTACAGTATTTTACTCTTCAGAAGATTTTTTTTAAGAACTTTGCAATAAATCTCAACATTCCTACAAAGGTAGATATGTAAGTTTAACATAGTGTCAATATTAAGTTTTCAAAATGACTGCAAAGCCAAGTGCTATTTGCCAGAATGATGTTTTTCAACACATCATGCACACGTTTACCATTCTGAATACCTATGGCTTCCTCTGTGCACTCATCCACAGTTATAACATAGATGACAGAAAAGTTACAAGTTTAAAACTCTCATATAAAAAACCAAAATTAAAATCCCACAGTTAAAACCAAACAAACAAGAAAAAAAAAAGGAACGTTTCCTGGAAGACCAAATATCAGAAGCGTATACTATCTGATACACCCTCCTTATCTTGTTCTTCCAATGAGAAGACTTTTTTTTTTTTTTTTAACATGTAAACTCTTCAATAAACAACTTCAAGGCATGTTTGATCAGACCTAACCACTTAGATTTCAAGTTTCACCAGGGAAGTTGGTGTTCTTAACTTTGTTGCAAAGTGTCCCAGCTGTAGGAATGCTTTAAAAAGCTTTTTAAAAAGAAAAAGTAAATATTTACACCTGTGTACATTATTAGCCCCCTTCTGAGAGCCATTGAGATGCAGAATCATTTTTCTCCTAATGCAACTAGTCCAGAGGACAAGGTAATTGATGGTTAAATTATATCAGCTTGAATGTTTGGTCGTTATATGAAAACACAAATAACACCACAATGGCTTAAACAAGGTACTCAATCGTACTTCAGGATCTCCCTAACAGAAAAAAGGGCAGAGTAATTCCTGAATTCAGCTTGTAAGTGCCTAAAGCCAAATTAATTTCATCAGGAGAAGAAAGAACAACAGAGCCTCTAAAAGTCTGTATCAAAACTCTCAGAAGCTCAAAGAAACCACTATCAATAGATCAAGACTCAAAACCTCACACGGTGCTCAGTAGTTGCACTGACAACAAAACCCATCTGAACAAAGACATTGCACATTAAAGACCGCACCATTTCTTTATCACTGCTCTTCTGCCATGAGTATTGCAAACCTCAAAATGTTGTATAAAGCAAGGAAATTAACTCCTGGCCAGATGAAACAAAACATGAACAACTATAATTCATCATCCTTCTTCATATGCTGTAAGGATTAAAAGAAATGTGACCCCAAAACAGGTGATTTGTAATAAAATTTGGCTTTATAAGACATCAATAACACCTTCTCTTTGAAGATTTTCTTTCAGTAAACTCAAAAGATGTGCCAAACATGTGATGTGTCCCTACAACACTGAGGAGTATTACTGCAAGTTCTCTTGAGCATCCTGGGCATTATCAGATACTCATTTATTTTCTCTATTCATGTCTATTAGATTTTACATTAGATTTTTTTTAAATAGAGGGACACGTAGATTTATTAAATACTCTAATTCACAGTATCAGCAAATCACAACTTTTGTCATTTCTGTTTCTTACAGATTTCTTGAGATATTTATTATGCAGCAAACACTGAACTTAACACCTTTATTACAGTTACGCTGTGAGACAGACTGGAATGGGAACTGCTTATGGAACCAGGCAATAAAGCAGAAACAGCTGGATTTTAAGCTGTGCAGGCAAAGAGACCTATGATTTCATATTGGCTATAAAAAGGAGAATTACCAGAGCATTCTGCTGGGCACCTTGATTCCCTGCAACACTGATACTTACCTTTTTTTTTTCCCTCCACTGAGTGAGCTTTCAGATCTCCAGCTATATTTATTTTTGTGCACATTACAAACATTGTCTCACTGTCTCATTCAGAGAAAGAGGAAAACAACAAAATATCTACTTAAACCTCATTGAGGAAGACCTTTATCTGCAGCAGGAAAAAAAAAAATGGAATACTTCTTTTTTTTGTGAGAGTGAAAGTTCCAACCCTTTGGCATTGGTATTTTTGTTTCCATGAACCATCTGCAACCTTCTTGCTTCCTACCACAAATGAGGTAAGCAGATCAATTCAGAGCAAATTAAGAAGCACTTACATAAGTTTTCCTGAGAACAAATTTTCACTCAAACTGAACACAGAGCTGCACATATGGATCAGGGGAAAAATTATCATTTGATTACAAAAGTGTAAATAAAACTACCAATGTCTTTAGACCTAAACAAAGTTAAGTCAACCTTTGAAAACTCAACAAATGCTTAGTCCTAGCTTTTCTTAACAAAAATCCCATTAAACAGCAAAGATAAACCAATTCACAATTCTTACCAATATCTGCACAAAGAAACGGAGACTATCATCTGGCACAAAACCTTCCCCACACCAAGCAGCATAATACAATTTTATCAAAAAGAAACAAAAGCCAGAATTTTTTCAAGGACAAGACACGTATTTCTTCCCTTCTGTCCAAGAACAAAAACAGTGCCCAGCTGTTGGGTTTACGAGCACCATCATGCCTTAAACTGAAAGACTGGATTCACCTCTGCCAAAGTGTCTGCTAAACTGGCAATACAACACTGTAAACAGATTCTCCTCTGTCCTAAAACCAGGGATAAATGCAGATGTCAAAGAACATAAAAACAACTATCTGAAATGTGTAATTTAACTTCCCTGTATTTTTGCCATCTTCACACTACACAGGTCCAATTTAAGTCAATTAATACAACAGAGAAAGACGTAATTGCTACTAATATGTCACTGCATCCATCTATGCCTGAATGTTTAGACATCTAAATGCCTACAGTCACTGCAGTAACCCCATGACTCATTTATAAGCTTTCTCTAAAATAGTGATTATAATTTATTCATTTGTTCTCTGATCTTCTGGTGCTGTCCAGAACTCCTGACATCAGTTCTGACCACCTCATTCCCTTTTAAAGGTTTTTTCTAAGACTCCATATTAAAATGTTATTTTTATGATAATAAAATGCTTGTAAATACACTAAAAACAGATTGGTGTGATTTTACCACCTAATAAACCTATTTTCATTACTAGTTTTCATTACATTTTTGAGATGACATTTCCTTCCTCGGGGGCACTACAAAAGCTTCTTTACAATAAAACTGGATAATCATAAGAAGAGCTGCTCCTAGTCCTCTCAGCTAGTCCTCAGTGAACAGAGGACATGCAACTACCAGATTAACAGAAAATCAAAAAAAAATGCAAGACATGAAACCATTTCACTGCCCATCAGTGCATTTTTTCCCCAAGTAGCACCACAAGTCTCCATTACAAACTTTTCCAGTTTTGCCTTTCCTAGAGTTTAACACTTTGCTTGCATTAGTGAAGTTGGATTCTCTGAAAGTCACATAAAGGACAAAGGTATCTATGCAGTTTTGTCCACTTATGTACTTGCTTTGTAATGACAAGTTGGATTTTAAGAAAGAGTGCAAAGAAATGCAATTTGATAATTCTGAGCTGTATACTCTTCAAGGCAAAGAAAAGCAAACCACAAGTTTAATACCCGGAATAACTTGAAATAATAGAATCATAGAATGGTTTAGGTTGGAAGTGTCCTTTAAAGGTCATCTCATCCAATGCCCCTCGAACTAATGCCCTTTAATACCTTTAACTAAATCAGGTTGCTCAGAGTCCCATCCAGCCTGACCTTGAACAATTCCAGGGATGGGGCATCCACGACCTCTCTGAGCAGCCTGTTCCAGTGTGTCACCATTCTGTAAAAAATTTCTTTCTTATATCTAATATAAATCAACCCTCCTTCAGTTTAAAACCATTTCCCATTATCCTATCCCAACAGGCTCTGCTCAAAGAAATGAACATGCACAGGGAGACAGTCTTCCTGGAAACACAGAGCTATGCTTAAACCATTTGTAGAGTCTAATTCAGGTGTTTGTGCAGTCCTTCTGCATGTGCATGTCCCTGAGAGTGATGAAAACAGCATGCATAAGCAGCAGCACAAGTTCTGATTACACATAGTACCAAAAAGGCATATTAGAAAACCAATGTATTAGAAAACTAGTTTTTTAAATAATCCTCATTGAGCTCAAAGCACAACAGCTGTATTTTCAAAGGATAAAAGGAGAACCTGCTTGAGCACCAATTAATCAATCTGACAAGCACTACATTTATAAAAATCTTTAACTGTCCTGAAATGCAGCTACAATATTTTATCAAGTTTTCATCCAACAGACAGCACTGAATTCCCCTTCCTCCTCACTGGATGTACCATTTGAACTTAGATTTTGTTTGGCTGGATTAAAAAAACCCAAAAAAGTGTCTCAAGTTTGAGTCTAACTGCACTCATAATTTAGTCTTTAGCAAAACTACTTTCCATTTGCTTCAGGCAAGCATTTGTTTACCACTGTAACCTTTCTGTACTTTCTCTTCTGTCACAAAAGACAATCTGGTCTATGAACTCTTCCATCAAATCCAATAAGGGAAAATCAAGAGGGATGGCAGGACCTACAAAATCTGCCAGTCTTTTTTAAAATCCTGTTGTGCTAGGAGCTAATACATCCAAGTGATAAATGCACACAGTGTGTACTGAGATAATTTCCACAAGACAGCTCACAGCCACTGCAAGAAGTCAGGGTTAGCAGAGTGAGCCTCATATAAGCAAAAGCCTCATTTGAAATCTGTCTTGAATGGATTGATGGGTGTTTGGGCAATGGGCAGTTAAAAGAAGTTGCACTCCAGGAGTGCTCTGAAGTGCTTCTTATTCTGACTATTATTGAGTATTTTTACTATTAGCAGAATTAGCTGAGATGTCAAACACCTACAACAAGAGTTTCAGAGTACAGCATGATGCAGAAGAAAAAAAAAATTATCCAAGTGTCAATCAATTAATCAGTTAAATAACTTATTTTGGCTCCAGTACTGCTACAAATGTTTATGGTGGACTACTTGTCACACCATATAAAAAACACTAGAGAAAATCTTTCTATACAGACAGCTTAAAAAAACATGTGTGGACTGAAACGGAATCAGAAATTATATTTCAAAAATTCTTACACTCCCCAAAGTCCAACCTCAACACTGTCATCTGCTTCTGGAAATTTAAAAGGATACATGGAAGGTTTTGAAGTGCTGTCTTGCTTTTACATTCATGAAAATCTAGACCAACTAAAAGGCTTTAGAACATGTTTTATTGTTAACATGTTTATGTATAACAAAAGTGAAAATATTTACAATGCAGTTCCAATAGCAAAGATGTGGGTTTTTTCCTGGAAAGAAAGACAGCATCGTCTTATTTTACATGTACATAATGGATCTCTATTAACACCAGAGCAGCTTCAAAGTGCAAAAAAATTACAAATTAGACAGCTAGATTTTCAGTCCTGAATCCTCTTCCATCACTGCACTGTAATGTGTATTTATAAGACAACATTAGAAAATAATTTCTGACAGATTACTAGATTTAGGGTTTGTGGGACGTAAGCTGTAAATCAGATTTAAAAAAAAACACAAAAAAATACAGCTTAGGGGAAGAGCAGCAAAAACAAAAAAAAAGTATTTTTAAAGCTGATTTCAAAACAGAGGTACCTCATTATGTATCAAGCAAAGCCTTCAGGCCTTTCTACCACAGTGAGATACCACAAAGCATCAATTTCCTATGGCCAAGAGTGGCAACTATCAAGAGATTTAAAAAAAAAAAAAAAAAAAAGTCCATTTTCCTCATCTGAAACAGGAAAAAAGTGCAGAAGTTTTTGAGTGCCCATGAACTCAGATTCTTCCTCCAAAGAGCAGCATTTTCACCAGGCTTCAAATAGTACTACATCACTACAAAAATATACT
>VWZG01008302.1:1877485-1904810 GCA_013396735.1 Grallaria varia
CATGCCGCGCGCTCCCGCTCCCGCCGCCTCTCGGCGCGCGCGCCCGACACGGCACCGCCCCCCCCGCCTCTCCCTTCGCTCCAACCCGCCCCGGCCTCGCCGCGCCGCGCGCGCCGCCGGCTATCGCGAGAGCACCGGGAGGAGGAGCGAGAGTTGGGGGCGCTGAGGGAAGGAGGGCAATGGGGTGGTGGTGCTGCGGCGGGGCGGGAGGGGCAGCGCATGGAGCCGAGGGGAGCCGGGCACACCCCGCGACACCCCGCCGGCTCCAAGCACCTCCGGCAGGCACAAGCTCTACCCCCGTGCCAGGCCTGCCTCACGGGAGCAGGCTGGGAGGTGTGGGCTGAGGGTGCACCGTACGTGTGTGTCACCCCGGCGTCAGGGCAGCGCTTGCGTCCCACAGAATCACAGACTCCTTCAGTGGACGTTCTTCAGAACCCTGTGGGCACAGTCCCGTGCCATGTGCTCTGGGACAGCCTGGCTCGAGCAGGGAGGTGGGACCAGATGACCCACTGCGGTCCCTTCCAGCCTACCCCGCGCTGTGACTCTGTGTTCTGTCATTCCGTGATTCTGTCATTCCGTGATTCCGTGAGTCACAGAACGGCTCAGGTTGGAAGGGACCGCAGTGGGTCATCTGGTCCCACCTCCCGCACATGGCGCGGGATCGCGTTCGGACGGCTCTGGAGTATCTCCAGTGAGGGAGGGGAGGTTCTACACCCTATCTGGGCAACTGTGCCAGTGCTCGGTCACCTGCACAGCAGAGAAGTTCCTCCTCATGTTCAGGTGCATCATCCTGTCCCCATCATCATGATCCGGGATCAGTCCAGCAGCATTCAAGCTGAATGTCAATAAACTCTTAATTGCTCCTGAGAACGTCAGGTGGGCACACGACCTTCTTGGTGGTGTCACCCGTACTCGGCAGCATTGGAAAAATGCCACAGTGTTCCTCCAGGAGGACACAGTGGGATCCGAGCCCCGGGCCCCGCAGTGCTCTGGGTGAGTGGAGCATCCCAGGGCAGCCCCATCGCACCGCAGGAACTCTGAGCTGCAGGGAAATGTTCCCCAGCTGTGCCACCAAGCGCTACAGCACACTTGCTGTGGGGCGGATTAAGATGTGGTTCACCATCTTCTCGACAGAAAAGACAAACCTTCAGAGATTCATTACCTTGGGGAGTAATCAGAGCCTATATCATCATCTGGTGTTCCATCTCAATAATTCACACCCTCTCGGCATTTTGTCTTCGCAAATTATTTCCTGAGGGTTTAAGTCACCAGTTCCTGCATTCATTTTTCAGAAAAGCAACTTCAAAGTTGTCTTTTTTTTTTCCTTTTTTTTTTTAATCAGCATTACACAGTCAGGAACCTTGCTGCTGCTGTAGAAAAACAACTCCTTCTCCTTTTTTCAAAGGCTTATGCATCCTCAACCAGGAAATCTGGTGTATAAATTTTGTATTAATTTTGTATAGAGACAGACAATAAAAACACACTTCCCAACGATTTATTGAGGTGGAAAAGTGGGATCATTATTAAGTAATTATCAAGAATATTTAAATGCTTGCTCAAAACTATTTCAGGATGCTGGATTAGTCACAGAGATCTTTCTCCCTCACAATTGTATATGATAGAAATGGACAACCATGTGGAACTTCCCAGCTGGGCATCCTGCTCTAACTAAATGTAAATAATGTAAATTTATGGAATCTTGGCATCCTAGTTAATATAAGTCTATTAGCATGGCACAGTGCCTCGTCATAATTTGGCTGGATCTTTGCCCTCTTGCAACAAAGATGCCAATTAGTCATTTGTTAGTTATGGCCTGTGGGACACCTTGCACTGGCTCACACCTGTTCGCTTCATGTGCCAGAAAGGAATTCATGCATACAGGAGGAAAAGTCACAAAGAGGATTTGAATAACATTACCTGTCTAATGTATTAAACAAATAAACATATTAAAAACAAGTCTTCAATTGTTAGTTTTAGACAGAATTATGAATAATTGCCTTCTGGTTCCATATTTTAACCAAAAAATTTAAAAATCTCTTTCATCTCCCTAAATCAAAATTCCATTTGGGGGTTAACAGGATATTTTACTTGTTAAAAGATTGCATTTGGTTTGCTTCTGGCATATTTCCTTCTCCGTTTAATCCCTATTTAGTATTTTGGACTCAAAATGTCTTTCCAGTAGCTTTGAAACAAAAGAACAGTGAGGTCTCATGTTGACGGAATAGGAAAAATACTCCTCATTTTCCTGATTCTTCCATAGCTTTTCCATTTAAACTCATCACTGAATATGACCTGAATCTGCAGAACAGTCTGAGTGACCTGATTTTTCTTTTCCATATGAGCTAGTTTTCTGAACTTTTTTTTTCCCCAGCTTTAAATAAAAGTGAACAAATCGTGAGAGGCTTGCCAGGGAAAAGGGGCACAGATAAACAAGGCGGAGCATGGTGTGATGCCACACCAATGCTCATGGTGTTTGCCCCCAGAAATATTCTGTCACATCAAAAAAAGACAGAAGAGTAATTAATAAAGGCTTAAAAAGGGGATGATTCTTGTGTTTTTAGACTGACCTACACAGAGGAGGGGACCACAGAGAAGCTGTGTAGCTCACATGCTGATACTCACTTAATGCAGTTTCTCTTTGCATTTCCAGATATTTCGTTCCCTGGCTTCCACCTTCCGTTTTCTCCATACAAAAAACATTTCAGCATGCCCTTCTGGTTCAGAAGGCAGCTGGAATTACACTCTCAGGAAGAGTTCCCTGCCATTTTTTTCTAGCTGGTTTACAGAGGCTTTGGTAAGGCAGAACACAGCTTATTCCATAATGTTTTCTGAAGCGACATAAATTCGTCTGCAATATTTTTATGACTGCTGAGCACACAGCTACAGCAATAATTCCTGGAGCTGGAATAGCGATGTGCAGCCTGAAGCTGTGAGGTTAAAACCTCTTTATACCAAACAGGATAGAAAATGCTAAATAGTAGAAGTCATTAGGATGCTGCTGGCAAGAGAATTTCCTCTTCAGAATGGAATACTTAATCATTTGAATTCGTGTTAAATTTGAACATTTGGCAAAACTAGTGCCCCATATAACCCAGCTGATCACCTTTTTCCACTGTTTCCAAAGGCAGAACTGCATCATTAATGCCACCAAACAACTGTATCACTACGACTTGTCATTTGTCATTCCGCTCACACATTACACATAACCTTCACTCTCGGTACTTCTGCTCTGAATGAGACGGAAGAAATGGCTTTGGTTGTTCTGCACATGAATCTGTCACGCACGTTCTGTTAGTGGCCAGTTCTAATGGTATTCACAGACAAGTTTTGGGCTTTACACTGGAATACTAATGTTTGGCAATTGGCAATGTGCAGTCAGGCAGGAAGACAGCACGGCACTGCGGCATGTTGTGCTGTACCTGCATAGAACTGTCAGTAATGACTAGTAATTATACGGGCTGCACATCATTGCCGAGACTCCTGGATGTTTCCTTAACTTCCTTCCCTGTGACAGCATTCTTTTTTCAAAATTCACAAACAAACAAGCAAACAAACAACCCCCAAAAAACCATCATGATACAAGTAGAGAATGCCAGTTATAAGCAAAATAAAAAATAAGGGTAAAAATGTAGTCCCGTGGAGCCCAGCGAGGTGTGCTGGGCAAAGCTTTGACCGAGACTAATCCATTACTCTTTATAGAGTGGGGCACCATTTTGTTCAGAAAACTGCACCCCATCCAAGCCCTGCCATGCTGGCCAAGCACTGCATGCTGTCTGCACAGCTGACGTCTGCAGCCACAGTGGACAGCTCCCCTTCATCACCCCTAAGCTCCAGGCAAATTGTAAGAAATGCAGGATTTTCCAAAAGAATAAGAATTAGTAAGTCTGGGACCCTGACACAATCTAGGCAAAATTTACTCATAATCTGGATCTAGTGAGGCCTGCTTTTTGAGAAGGTCTGCATTAGACATTTATGTAATTAATAAAAATACTTAGAGTTGTATGAGGATTTTTTACAGGAAGGATAGAAACAGTCATGTTTCAAGGCGCAAGCTAAACATGGAATTAGGAAGGATTAGGAAGAAATTTCTTGCAAGCCAGTTTTTCATAGAAGTATATTATACCACATATTATTCCAGTGCATCTTCACTGGAAACTACCACTATTAGAAGGGATTTGGAAGTAAAAACTATTCCAGTTGATACAAGAGGCAGCAGAGCCATTCGAGGGATGCAGAAGAGCGATGACAATGTAAACAAAAGTACTGGGTAAGAAAAAAAGCCTGTTTCATGAGTGTTGTGGTCAGTTTTCTAACCACAGCTTGATCACAGGACAATGAGTCAAGCTATCTAGAACTAATATGGCAGGTGTGGGAGTCATTCGTCAGAGACACAAAGTGGACCTCAAATGTGTCCTCCTTAACATTCATCCCTGCAGTGATACTAACAGGAAAAGCTCAGCAATGACTCATCTGGTGGTTTCCAGTTACTGCCTTTTAACAGGTTGACCAGTATGATCTCACTGTTACCTTGTGCTTACATTGTTTGTTTTCCATATAGACTTGTCGGCTCTTCATTTTGATTACAAGGTGTTCCACAGAACAATTCAAAAAACCAACACAGAATGCTAACACAATGGGCTCAGAGGCTGGCAGTTCTGACTGAAAGTACTGCCAGTCCTACCCTCCCCTGGTTTGTCTCTCTCATTGTGATACGCCACCCTCTTCCTCCCAGCAACACAAATCTTGCCATAAACTGAATGGTGAAATTGATTTGGCCAGAAGCACTGGAGGCAGGGGGGAGCGCAGGATTTCTTTTTACTGGATCAGTTTCCCTTTCGGGTTGGGTGCAAGACCATGTGGGTTATGCCAGGACAGTGCAGGGAAAGGGGCAGCACAGAATCAGGGCAGAAAAGAGGGCTGTGGGATGCGGCCATCCAGAATCCAGTATTGGCACCAAGTACTTTGAAACACTACATCACAACTTCATACATGCACATCTAGGCATCATCTGTACACAAATAATTAATATCCATAATGAAAGTTTAAATATTAAAAAAATAGTATTTATATTCCCCTAAGAAGAAATTAATCATTCACAAGTGATTGTAGAAAATTCATTCGGATATTAATAGTCTGTATTAGAAACAAGATTGCAGTTGGTTATTTCTGGAGTATAGGTAAAACAGGACCCAGATTTTCTTTGGCACTTGTGAGAGCCCCCATCACATAACACAGTGAGTAGCTACCCAAACCAAAACCCCTTCTTTGTAGAAAAAGTAACAGTAATTGTTAGTGGTTTGAGGAACCTCCCAGTAACAGACTAGCAGAATGTGAAAGGCAAATGAAAGACTAGGGCAAAGGAAGAGTGTTCTGTTATGCTCTCAAGAGGTGTTTTCAACTCAGTAATAAACTGAAATAAGTAGGTTTTTGTCCCCTTTAATTTTGAAAAATCTAACATGGAGCTTAAAGTGGCACTTTTACGATTCTAATTTTGTTGTTTAGGTTGTGATTTCTTTTTAAACCTACTATTCATTAAATTATCTGCTTTTTTCTCCCCCACTGACTAACTCTCTTGGTTATATGAAATAACTGGTGCCCTGTTGGAGAACTAGTTCAGCAACATTTGTACACTCAAATAAAGCAAGTAAGACTTACTTTGTTCTGTGAAGTATTCCTTACATCGAGGAAATATAAGGACAAGTCCTAGACCCACTGAAGTGAACAGAAACAAATCACACCTCAAATTCAGTAGCATTAAGATTTGACCTCAGCTGGTTTTTTTTAGAATCAGGAGTGCCAGACTGAGTCCATCTGGAGTGTCTCCCTTGGCATTTAGCTTGATTTGTGACATGATACATTCAACCAAGACTTGTGAAGATGAACTCTTAGTTCTAAAGTCTAAAATAATGAAAGCCAAGGTTATATACTTGACTGATTACCAAATAATGTGCCCTTTTTGCAACTTTAAAAGCAGTTCTGTGAAGGAGCTTCGCTAAATTATATAACAACCTACGCTCCTAATTACATTTCTTGTTACAGTTAACAAGAAAAACAATTCCAACCTCTGAGCAGGCAGGCTCACGCTGAGACATGAGGAACAAACAGATTAATTTCATTAGCACACATTGCCATCTCTAATAAAGCTATAACAGGCCAAATGGTCTAATTTACACTCCTGAAACTCAGTCTCACTCCAGTCACACTGTTACACTTTCAGGATGCCAAGAAGGGAAATGGATCTGGCAATTGTCACTGGCTGGAAGCGCGAGCAATTTTTCCCATAACCACATTGACTATTCAGATTTACCAAGAATATAAAACCCTGAAAGCTTCCAGCAGACATTAAAGTGATCTGACTCACAAAAGAGGAATTGCTCTGTTGAGTTAGGAGATGTCAGTTGACATAGTTACTAAACTGATTGCCTGAAGCTGGGAAGTTAGCAACTAGCCTTATTTTTTAAAGATTTTTTCCCCTTATTTTCTGCTAATGGCTCATACTAGGAGGAAGTTGCTCAGGTAGATAGCTCTTGAGACCTAGTATAGCAGTTTGTGGTTTTGGAATAGATGCACGCTTTTACTAGCATCACTGGCCAGTATCAATTAGATCATCAGATTATAATAATTTATTGTTGTGGTGCCTGAATTGCTGTCTGTGGTGATACTTAACCTCATGCACACTTTAGCTCTTGAAAAGATGAATAAAAGTTATAGGGTACTGGTAAAAATAAAATGGCAATAGGAGTCTTAGAAGTAAAAGAATATCACTGAGGGCTTGAAAAAAAGTTCAGTTTTAACAAATAAAGAGAAATGACCCATTCAATTATAAGAAGGGATAAGAAACTTCCTTTAACAAATTTCCCAGTATAAGACATCACACAAAATAACTACCAGAAAATAATTTCAGGATAAAGAATCACAATTCACTTCTCAGGAGATGAAGATTTGTAGCTGAGATCGCTAAAAGCTCCTCAGCCTGAGCCTGCTTACATGTATTGCTAAGCAGAGCCAAGTCTGGGAAATCACAAACATATGACAATTTTCCTTCCCGCTGCTAGAAACTCTGCCTAATCTCCCAGCAAGTGGTCCCATTTGGCTCATACTCAAAGCCTGAAAGCAATCCCAGTTTCCTATAGCTTAATTTAATTTGTATGCCAATTCAGTGAGCAGGGACATTACAAGAACCCTCCTGGCATGGTTACACCTTACCAGTGTCCAGGTACTTTACTCAAACCAAGCAGCAATGCACAGATTAATGGACTGCGTCTGTGCTTTTCACCAGGCTGGCCAGCCTGTCTACTCATCGCAGTGTTGAAAGGGAATGTCCATAACATAGAGTGGACTTTAGTGTGTATGAATACACAGATCCAGTGCTGAGCAGCAGGCACAAAGCCCTCACATTACAAAGCAGCAAGGAACTCCGTGAATTTCAGCCAACACTAGATCAAGCCACATGAGGTGAAGGCTTGGGTAATAAGCCATTAGATTTACTTCAGTTTCTCCCATAGTTACTTTATGCCTCTTTAGACTTGCCTTAATTAAATTCATTCTTTAAACTCATCTTAATTAAATTCATTCTGGAACATAAAAATCGCTCGTATCCACTGATCTGGAAAAGGCTCTTTTTAGGCCAGCAAGAGGTTCTCCTTGAGGCATTTACTAGAACTAGGATAGAAATCAGTGCTTATAGCTTATAGAGATTGTTTCATTATCATGCTTAGTGATTTTGTTCAATGAGAATCATACCATACTTCCATTGTGCCAATGTTTGTATTTTCAAGAAAAAAGGTTAGTAAATAATTGCCCCAGAGTATCCTCTGACAAACCAGTGTTCTATTTAAAACACAAAAACAACAGATGCTGCTTTCCTTATGCATCTAAATAATTGCAAGGTACTGAGTGGTGCTGCTCTTTACAGCACTCAACAAGATGATCTGTGAAAGTAAGTGCAACTATTTGTCATCACCTTATATCACTGTCTACCTTATACCATGACACATGTTTAGATGCAAATTTTCTTTACAGAAAGCAAATCTTCCAATGGAATCCGATTAGGAACCATTTTAAGCAGTACAATTAACAGTTTCTTGCAGTGCTTGTGAGATTGGCTGTGAAGTACATATGAGGCAGGTAAAGAAAGCAGAATGAACAGCAGCAGGTTATGAAGGGATCTTCATAAGAGCGAAGACCTGGGAATCAGGAGTCTCTCTTCCAGGGGATGCAGTAAAACTACTGTTTAACAAGGCAAGGCAAGCCATCATACTTATAGTCAAAATTAAGCCAGTCAGGCTGAAGTAAGTATTTAATGTCTCGAATTCAGTGAAGCCCAAATTAATGATAAGAGCCCCATGAAACCGTTGTAGAAATTACTCTAATAGTTAGTAATCCAGGGAAATATTGAAAAATCAGGCAGGGGGGTTAATGGCATTTGGAATATAGGAGAGCTGTTGTTTTTCTAATTCTAACTCACATTTGTACTTTCCTCTTTATCATGTCAATGTTTGCAAGCAATAAAAGGGCATTATGTGCTGGTCATGGCATCTGCTCTTGAGATAAATCTGTGTTAGCATTCCAAAGGGTCAAGGAACTCTTCCAGGGCAAACAAATTCTGGAGCACTGATGCCAGATGGTGTGTGTATATAAAGTGGAAAATGAGAAAAGCAATTTACTGTGTTCCTGTTTCAGGGAGAAGTATTGCCCAGGAAGACAATAGAAGAGGTGAGAAACTACTGAGAAACTGAAGAGAAAATTTTCTTCTTCTGTATCTGTTGTGTTCTTTCTATATGAAAAGTGTAGGTATATAGAATGGCAGTCCTTATTCAGGAAAAGTTATTCCAAAAAGTTAACAGGAATATTTAACTAAAGAATAAAGGGTCAAATGAAAAAAAATTATGAAGAATTTTGCATTGATGTATGTGACAGGTTCTAGATTTATCTGTACAGCTAGCTAATATATAGTCTGTGTTTAGAGAAAGTTTAGTCACAAAGACTTTCATCTTTTAGTCACAAAGTTTTTATCTTGTGTTTTTGTCCAAACGCTACAAAAGAGGCAGAAAATAATGGATCAGGTTATTTGATATAAATTAGCACAGCTTCAACAGAGGTAAGTAATCACTGTACTTTATCCTACTCAGGTTCTGACCACTACTAGCTCACTTCCAGCTGTATTTCCAAATGTGCAAAACAACCCTGCAAATTTCAGAACTAAATATTGCTCTTATTTGTATTGATTTTAGAACTAAATATTTTCTTCAAATCTAGTGAAGCAGAGAAAGTCTCTTGGAAGGGTTCAAAGGCAATTCAGGTCAGTGTAAAAAATTTTAAATCATTTTCTTAAATACTGAAAATTAGTTTTCATAAACAGCCTGAACTATTGATGGCTTTTATGATTTGCCGCCAAACCTCAGAGACGTAGCAGAAGTGTAAGTGTTCAGTTATAAGCAAAGAGGAAGGAAGAATGTCTGTTTTAATATTCCTTTGTGCATCTTTGCTGAGGATATTTTACTTGATTATATATGTAGTTTTTTTAAAAGCAGACTTTCTTTTTAATGTTAAGGCTTCTCCTAGGAATAAAGGATATAAACAAAGGCTTCTCTCTATCCAGGAAAAAGAACTGAATGATGCTGAGGTTTGCTGTCACCCTCTTTGCTGTCATAACATCATCCACCTGCCAACAATATGGATGTCTGGAAGGAGGCACCCAAAAACTGAAGCCGAGTCCTGAGCCAAATCTGCATGAGTGCACTCTATACTCTAAATGTAAGAGAATTTTAATTTTTGCCAAATAAAGTCGAGAAATACAGCATTGTACACACTAATTGTTTTGGCAGTTTCCCTATTTTCTCAAAAATATATAAGATGTGGTATACATTATATTTGAAAACCTTGCTTCATTGGCATTTTGCTGCATGCAAACCAAGAGTAAGATTCTGGGTCTTAACAAAGTCAACTGCAAAAACCCATTGACTTAATTTATTTTCTTTTTAAAATATGATGTAGTTTGCATTTCTTGTAACTCCATCTGCTTAAAAATGTTTACAGCAAAGATGAATTTGTTTTATTGTGATTAAGTATAAAACTTAATTGTAGCAGACAAGAAATGGGAAAGGTTGAAATCAAAATTCTATTGGAAGCAAAGTGTAGTGCTTATTACATTTAACTCTTTTTTTATATATATATATGATAGTTTTCGAAGTTATTATCCCCTGGGGTATAATGTCTGGCAGAACACTGGTAAAATTCTTGGGGCTCTCTGGGCACACCTTGACAAAGCACTGTTAGTGACAGTCCACCTGATTGGCACACTGCTACTTCCAAAACCAAAAATGTTAGAGCTTGAGTACATCTCCTAGTTAGTACAAAGATTTTACCATATTATGTTCCAAATGGATTCATCTTACATTTTGAGTGTTCCAAATACAGTGTTAAAAAAAAATCCTCATTTCAAATCTTTGTGTTATTCCCAACAGCTTCCTGCTGCTATGCAGACTTCACAGAGCAATTGGCTCATTCCCCGGTAATTAAAGTAAGCAACAGCTACTGGAACAGATGTGGGCAGCTCAGTAAATCGTAAGTGAGCTTTGATGTTGTCTGTGTCCTGGTTCTTTAGGTCTGTGCTGTGGCACCCACACAGCTGTTCATGGACACTAGGCTTAGAGTTTATGCCACCCAGCCGAGTTCCCATCATCTTGTCTCTATACCTGACCAAAGTCTGACTCTTCTTCTCCTCTCACTAAAGCCCATGAATGCCTAAGTATATACTCCTTGTGCCATTTTTATCATGAAAAGGTTATGTTTTTTCAAATTTGCTTTCAGTATAGAACCAAATCTAGCAATGCAAAGCAGCCGTAACCCCGGCAGGTAACCACACTGCACTTCTGTAGCTCTCTAATGCAACCATCACCCACCAGTGAGTGTGATCCCTAGTGAATAGAGACCAGCCTTCTTCCTTTGTTTAGAAGCATATCAACCAGATTATTAAATCTCACAAAAAAAAAAAAAATCCACAGGACTCTAGAAATGAAACTTCTGAATATTTAGAATAAAAATTCTTGCAGTCCTGTGGGTTTTGTTACCATGCAGAATGTCTCCATAATTGAGATTTTTAGTACCCCATTAGATGTTAAAGCTGTGAAACATGGCAAGTTATAGAAATAAAAGGATGAAAGTACAAAACAATTGAGCAAAACCAGATGTGCAAAAGTAACAGCTCTTGCTTGCCACTCCCAGGAGAACAGCACAGTATGTGATTTTAAGTAACTTCAGCTGGGGTGTGGGAAAATCTAAAGATTAGGGGAACCAGGAGGCTACAGCATAGACAATGTTTTGTGCCATAGTTTTAAAATACATTTTATTATTGCCTGGAATCGTTCTTGCCAGGAAAACTCAAGGCCTCAAAAGTTTACGGAAAGCATACACAAACAGGGCTGAAATATGCATGGAAACATTTGTGCACTCTGTAGCTGGCTGTGGTAATTGCACGGTCAGAGTCTGTACACAATGCCAAAGGAATGAGTGTGGAACTTAAACAATAACAGGGCCAAAGGATGCTTTTCTGTGTTTTTCTCCAAATCTGTAGGATTGCATCCACATCAAAGCAGGCCTAGAAAACTGAGGCTATAGCCTTGATGCTCAGAAATAAGCTTATTTGTGGCTTTTCTCATCCACCACAGTTGTGAAGATTTCACAAAGAAAATTGAGTGCTTTTACCGGTGTTCTCCACATGCTGCTCGCTGGATCCATCCCAACGACACCGCTGCTATTCGGGCCGTTCCATTGTGTCAAAGCTTTTGTGATGACTGGTAGGTTCAGCTTTTTAATCAAAGTATTTTTATTTCGTTTTATGATGCCCATGATTCAATGGTGTTGCACCACTTTTGTTCTGCTTCTTCATTTCTTGTTTTTCTCCCTCTACTTTCTCCTGTGCTAAGGTATTACCCTAAAACAATGACACAGGCTGTGAATGCAGGGTGGAGATACTAAACTGAGCTTAGTGACTCCGGGGCAGCGCTGCCCTCCTCTCAGTGAGGATGCAGTGCAGTGGCATCCTGGCAGAGGAGCGCCCACCATGCTGACAGGCATTAACAGCAACAAGAGCCTGTCCACCCTTTGTAAAGTCCATGTCTGTGAGTTAGCATTTATACAGTTAGCATTTTCAATCTAAATACTTGATCATGGTGTCATAAATTTCTTTTGTAAGTATAAAATGCATTACAGAATCAGGAAAGAAGCTGCTTGCTGTAGGATTTCAATTAATTCGTTTAACTAATTATCTTCATTCCTTCATTTTTCACCCTTGACTTTTTCTCTTCCATTCCATCATCACACTCTAAATATCTCATAAGGGCCTGAATATCAGAGAAAATTGCAGCCAAGTAATGCTAAAATTATTAATAGCAATAGGCAGCATAATAGCATTTGATTTTGTTTCCCAAAATACAGCATCAGGGAATCACATTATTTTTTGAGTGCAAGGCACATGGAGGGAAGACCCAGCAACCATTTGTCCTTAGTCTTGTTGTAGGAGCACTATATCCACGTAGGGTACTGAGATATTTCCAGTGCTATATATCCATCACACATCCCTCCCTCCCTGTTTTGAGATGCTGGATCTTAGAGAACCTCATCATGTGACATATAAACCTCAGTCAGCAACATATGAATGTTGTGCCTGGTCACTTGAGAAACTTGTTTGGATGGTTAAACTGAAGCACAGCACAAACAGCACAGGCTTTGTTCACACTACAGGATTAAACAGCTAGCTTTCCATAAAAGTAACGGCCTATGAATGTCTGAATCCCTTAGGCTGCTCTGAAAATCATGGAAAACTTCTAAAAATGTTATAAAAGAGCTTTTCTTAAAAGTACAGAAAATACAGAGTACATGGTCGTGCATGGTAAAGTTCTCTTGCACTGTTCTCTGCCGTGCTTTCCTTACTACTTACACAATTTAAATATTATTGACATGTGGATCCATTTCCATTCTCATTTTCTCTCCAAGGGCAAAGTCATGTATGCTGTACAGAATTTTGGTAGGACTTGTCTTTAGATATGTCTCTGTTTCTTTGTGCCAGAGAAGGAAACGAAGCATAGCTTGCATTTGTAATGGAAGATGGTGAGAAGGGCTGATGTATTTCTTAACTTCCCTAGAGTTTTCTCTAGTGATGAATTTTATTTGTGTGTCAGGAAACTCCTTGTGCCTCAGGAACAGATTTGTCATGTGCAGTCTTTTTTCCTAAGTTTTTTGTAATCTTCTAAACTGAATCCAGATTATTGACCTCCTTGAAGACAAAGATGAGACCTTGAATTTCCCTCAGTGCTCAGAATCTTAAAGCTGAGAACCAAATAGTACCAAATTTTGTGTTTGGATATTAAAGCACTGGAGCTGCCAGTGAACTTTAGAACAGATCTAACAGCAAAATTATAAAATACCAATATCTAAACCAAATGTATCCCAAAATAAGTACCATGAAAAGTCATCACCAAACTGCTATATTGAGTGAAAGTGTACAAATGAAAGAAGATGTGTTCTGTAGGTTTAGTTTGCATCTATGAACTGGTTTAAGCCAGCTTTAGTATATATGAGACTTATACCAAAGTGTATATTGTGGGTCAATATTACATTGCCAAGTCCTCGTTGTCTCCTGGGCATTGCGAGAACCTGGAGGTAAACAGGGCTTTTAACTTTCAATGCTGGAAAGTATGGTGGGGTGATTGAGAGCTGCTGCACAGGAAAAATTGACCCTTTTCCAGTGTAAGTCTCCTGGCAGAGAGCAGGCTCTGCTCTGAGCAAATACTGAACAATGATCTATTGCCTCTGTTGGCGTCATAGATGCCTGACCTGAATCAAAAATGTAATGACGACCCATTACCCTGAACATTACTCTGTGTGCCTGCCTAAAGCCAATGTCAAACCCATTCCCTCACCCTGCTTAGGGCCTAAGGCTAGAAAAGAGCCTGGACAGAATTCCCACTCTTTCTGGTGATTTAAAGTAACATTTTTTCATGTTCTGTTCACTGTAGTCCTTTAGCATGCTGTAGCACTGCTGGTGATGTGACCTACTTTCTCCACATACTGTGAGTGTGCCTGCTGCATACTCTGTGGCCAGAAATGTGCAGAGTATTCTGAATGAGAAGTGACTTGATTTAAAAGAAATTCATCTGAGTAGCTTGGGGCCTTCCTTTTCTTCCTATTGTCTTAGGATTCCTTGCTCCCACTAGTCCTAAAACTATTGCTTTTGAAAGAACCCAATGTGTAAGTCATTTACTTATTCACCTGTGAAAGGGCCCTGGGGCCCATAAAAGAGTAACAGCTAATTATAAAAAAATATGGGGGGAAAAAGCTTTAAAACAACAATATCCTGCCCATTGTGCATAAAGAACTAGTATGTTCAGAAAGTATTTCTGTTTCTCAAATGTTTTAATTAATATTTTAAGAAATAACTTATGGGTTTCTGGACAGCAGACTTTTCACAAGTCACAATTTTTCATGAATGTGGCTTCATAATTGCTTCCATTGGGATAAAAAGAAATTTCTAACAATAGAGTTATGACTTGCCACCTGCTTACAGAACAAGCCACAGAGTCAGGTAATAATCTTAATTAGGAAACATTTCATCTGACAATTCAATAAATAATGGTGAATAAAAATATAAACACTTTAATAAGCATGTTCCTGAGGAAACCAGATGCATAGCATGAATATTAATTTATCAAATTGTAGCCTCTCTTTCCAGCAGAGCCCCTACCTCTGACAGCAGATTCATGGATGAACATATTTGATAATACATGTCTCCTGCTCCAGACCTGTTCAGACTCTGATTACCCTCCATCTTTTCCTGCTCTTTCTCCCTTCAAAAAGCCCAGAAAACCAGTGTGAAGGTTCTGCAGATGTGCATGTTCTGACCTTTCTGCATTTGCAAATGTACTGCAATGTCTGGTTCTTTTAGTTGTGTGACCACGTGACAACCCACATATTTCATTTAGAAATGTAAGACTTCAGCCCTCATGATATCAAAATAGTTTTGGAAACATGACTGTGAAAGTGAAAAATTACAAAGAGAAAATATATCCAAAGGCATTAATTACAAATACCACACTGAACAACACTAACGTTTTGGAAGCTGTGCCTTACAGTTTTGGCACTCTCAGTTACTGGTGTGAATAGTCTGCCCAAAGCTAATGAGACTAAATTTAAGTAGATGTGAACTGATTTGCAGAAAATGATCCATAAGAAAGGTAACAGCCAAAAAGTAGAAAATCAAAAAAAAGTAGAAGGAAGGAAATTATGTAGGATAATGGTAAATCATGAGATCTCTTATCACACAGACCAGCCAGTTGCATACTCAACTCGTTCCAGGCCATTTTAGCTTTTTTTCTATGTTACCACTTACAAGTAAAAAATAACTTAAAAATTAAGATTTTAGGCCTATACCCTACAAGACTTATCCTTCCTCCCCCACTTCAAATTTAACTGCTTTAAAAACATCATTTTGAGGTTGATGGCTTATTAGTTTATACGATTTTTTTGTTCGTGGATTTTCCTTATTTCAGTGCATGTTCATCATAGCCACCCCCCTGCCCAGGAAACATCATTCTTCTCCCACATTAATTAATAAATACAAACTTCTCCACATCTCCCTCAAGTGACAGTTCACCCTTGGCATACCTGTGCTCTGAACACCAGCATTCATTAAACTCCCTCCCATACAGTATTTCCTCCAGTCAATAACATCAGATAACCAAGCCGAAAACACCAGACCACGAGCTCATTGCTTAAATCTCTTGGTATAAAACATATTGAGTGAACTGTTTAGTTTTCACGGGGATTTAGGTCTTCCTGGCCAGCTTGGAGTTTATGTACATGTCAAGCAAAGATAATGTTCACATTTCTTGAAGATCAGTTGCTAAGTAATCACACTGCATTACTAACAGAGCCCCTGGACACTTTCTAAGTTTAATCTGAGTCCACAGAAAAAGAGTGAGAGAAATAACTGTATCTTCTACACTGATCTCCTTGAAGGTATGAAGCCTGCAAAGATGACTCCATATGTGTTCGTAACTGGCTGACAGATTGGGAACGGGATGAACGTGGAGAAAACCACTGTAAGAATAAATGTATTCCATACAGTAAGGTAAGAAAACCTGATCAACTGAAGCAGAAAAGGTGACATTTGGAGTTCTTTTTTTTTCCCCTGAATATATGCCATCAATGAATTATTTTTATTTCAGCAATGCTAAGCCATACCTACACTAGACTTTTTAAATATGGAGATTTTCAAAGATTTATATTTATGTACATCACTCAAAGTATATACACATTTAGTTAATCACTATTCATTCCACTTGTGAAACAAAAGTTAAAGCAGCACCGATATTTTAGTGACAGTGGGATTTAGAAAGTAAAAGATTACGAACTTTGTTCGTACAACAGAGACACTTGGATGTATTTCATAAGGTTCCCTACACAATGCAGGGCTCTACACACCTCTGTCTTTAATTGGGATGTAAATTCCCAGACCACTGAGGAATTTTTAAGGTTTTCTTGCCTATTAGGCATCTTTGCCATTTTCTCTATTCTACCTTGTTACGTTCAAATCGTTCTCCATCCTTCAAATCCCTACATCCTGACATTTTTCCAATTGCCTCCCTTTTGTTCTCCATAGACCTATTGTATCTCTGATGTGTGTTCACCATTTGTTCTTTATAACTCTGGTGGTTAAAGAGCAGCACTAACAACGTTTCTGAGAGCTCATCCCATCTTTCTGAGAATATTTAATGGTTGGAGTAACTAATTTTATGAGCTAAAGTGTGTAAAATGAGAACTGACAAGACTTACAGGAGCAAAGTTGCCTGGAACCTTATCTACAGACCTTTCAAGAGACAGGTAGGATTTTTTTAGTGACTTGAGTAAGTTTAGCTTTGGGGCAATATAATACAGCTCCAAACCGCTACTCTTATTTGAATATTTTTAACAGTTGAACTTTCCTGAGTCCTTGAAAAACTGTCCAAATTGCAGAAGTAAACAAAATTTAAGTGTAATGCTTAGGGAGTGTTAGTAGTGGCTTGCAGATTCATTGCTCTGAATTTAATTCAAATGCATGTACTTCCAAAAGTCAGTTCAGCAACTGATATAAGTGGAAGACACAGCCCAGTTAGTGCAGGATTGCTGTCTGCCTTGCAAAAGTGACACTAATCAGCAGGCTCAGGAAGGTGGCCAAAAACAAATGGGCTGTGGAAACTTACAGCTCAGTTTCCCAGATGTGCTAAATCATCAGTAGTTCCAGATGAAGTGAAAAACAAAATGATAATCTCCGTAAATAATCTCCAGTCTCTGTTCAAACTGTCCCTGGTTCAGAGATAGGAGTTTTTAACCTTGAGTTCCCTTGCATTTATTTCGTAAAGAAAATATACCATCTGCGGGGAAAAACATGCAGCAAATCTCGAGGTCTTATCATCCAAAGCCAGGCGCAGCTATTTCTAAACTAGATGGAACACACCCTAAACTGCCCCTGTTTATCACCAAAAATAGGCTTGCATGGTAAGTAAGAATAAAGATGAAGTTTGTTAGGGAAATTAAAAAAACACATTTCCCATATGAAAATAACATGATATACAAACACTAGATTTGATTGGTTTGGACTCAAATCGTGGAAAAGAATGATACTGTTACCTAGAGGCACAAAAGTTTGTGCAACCTCAGAGCACTGTGGACAGATCCTTACTTTTTTTTGATGCCCTCAGCTCCCACGGAGGAGCAATCAGCAGCCCTCTTTACATGTGACCTGTGCAAGTGGATCTGAGGACTGTTTGGGACAACTGCTGAATAAGGAACAAATGCTGAATATTAGGAGTGCACAGCTGAACGTGGCCAGTTTTAGCCTGGCTAAAATGAGGTACATTTTGTCATTGTTCTCCCAGCTGAGTGCTCCCCAGGTAATGTTAATGCACAGACTAGAACATTTTTCAAGCTAAAGAGTCAGAATCCTTTGCAATAATTAAGGGACATGTTGGGTAAAAGGGCTGTAGGCACTGTTTGTTTGCTGCAGCATTCTGATTATGCTCTGATCTTTAATTAGAGTTAGGAGGAAGGTCAAAATAAAATTGCCAATTTAGCAAGTAGAAGAGCACAAATACATGTTACAGAACCTGTGGGACAGAATACGATGTAGCCATGTCACTTGCATAGAGACATAACAAAACCCGCATGATAGGTTTAAATACTCTCTGGAATGATTAGCTAAAAGCAGGTAGAAATCCAGGAATTGCACAGGAGGTGGAAGAAAATATCTAGTGCTACTTAAAATCAGAGGAATAGTGGGAAAGAAAGAGCTAAGATCTGCTTGCCCTGAGAACACAAGCAGAGAACTAGATGGAGTAAACTTCCATTTTCTGGCCTTGCATTGCTCCCAGTGCATGAGCCAACCTCCATACTCCTGCTCCAGCAACCGCAGCATCCATGGCATGAGGCCTGGCTAGAGATGGTATGAAGTAAAAAGCTATTTTACAGACTACAGAGTCTTTGGGGCTGTTTAGAATGGACTCTGTATTATTCATAAAGGACAGATTTTTAAAGCAAAAGTGATTATTATGCTTCCTTCTTATCTGCCTTCCTCACAGTACATGTCAACATAGTTTTGCATGTGGGGAGACAGGGAGATATAAGAAGAACTTGTTGAAAATAACCGGAGCAGAAGAAGGTGCAGGACTAGAGATACCCAATTCCACTTCTGGATAGTGGACTTAATCTGTAATTAGTTTTTTGTGCACAGAGAAGCTTCCATGCAGAAATCTCCCAACCACAAAGACAAGGCACCTGCTCCGAGATTCACAGGTCTTTATGTGACCTGGTTATGATGGTAAACCAGCACAACAACCAGGAATTACAACACTATGTAGGATTAAAAAATCAGTGTCATGGGCAAGGACTACTTGTACTAGTACAGATAAAACACAGCTTCCATCAGAGAGATGCTGGTTACATGGTCAAGGTGAATCAGTCGGCAACAGAGCCTGGTTTCAGTTATTAACACTCCTACTCCTGCCATCACTCCCATTCCCAATTTCATTCTTAGGTTTGCTTCTGGGAGTACCTGAAGTTTGCATTTCAGAAACAGAAAAGATTGAACTTTGACCACAAATACATGGGAGAAATGCAGGCAAGATAAAGTGCACATACTGCCTACTTTGTGTCTGGACATGATAGCTTCTAAGCTAATACTGGTTAGGCAAACTCAGGCTGGGCGGGCAGAAGGTTATCACAATTGTTGTGTGGTTGACAGGTCCTATGACACAGGCCTTACAAAACGATGTAGCACCAAGACAGGACAGATGCACTTGACAAGAATACAAGAAGCTGCAATTCACAATGTCTTGAGCCAGAAAGGCTGTTGCACCACTGGACACAGCTCTTCAGAAGCTTGAAGAAAACCTGCTTTCTTCAAGCAGTTGCTAAGTTATGGCCCTTCTCTTTGTCTATGAGGTTCTGCCTGGACATGAAGTACACTGCAGGAGGCACAATGAGATCCCTTGGAGCTGTGACTTGACTGGGCTGTCTCTGACCTGTAGATAAAAAGATTCCCATATTCCAAGCATTGTCTGGCACTTTCAGCACTACTCAGATCCTGAGGCATGTCAGAGTGTCCTGACATGCTACAATTTGTACAGCCTCTCACACACAGCTTTGGTCTGTCAGCCCCAGAGAGCTGCTGGGCTGTCAGCCCCAGGGTGGAAACAAAGGGCGGCTGTTGATCCCTGCACTCTGTGTAACCACTTACTCTCACAACAGGCACTTTTGCCAGCTGTGGCACTGGATAACATTTTAAAATATCTCAGAAAAGATGAAGCATGGCAAACAGCAAGACAGTGAATGAATGCAGACTTTTTTATAACCTAGTACCAGTATTTAAAGAGTGATGAATGTTTATCAATTTTTTACAACTGATTTTAACTCAAATATTTTAAAATGTAATCAAGGCATTTCTTATTTGACCCACAGAAGTATGCAAATGGGACTGACATGTGCCAGAATATGTGGGGGGAGTCATTTAAGGTGAGCAAATCCTCCTGCCTCTGCTTGCAATTGAACAAGAAGGACACAATTGCAATCAAGTATCTCCTCTCCGAGAGCTCAGAGGAAAGCTCCAGCAGCAGCAGCAGCAGCAGCAGTGAGGAGCATGCCTGCCATAATAAACTCCTGAAGTTCGAGAAACTAAAGGAAGAGGAAGGTGAACAGACAAGATAAATGCTAGTGGATGTATGTCAGGACAAGAGAAATCGTTGTGGAGGCTGAGCTCAGGGCACCATGCCAGCCTGCTTTATCCCTTGCTCCCTAGAACATAATAAATGTTGTATTAATCTTTCTCTGATGGTTTTGCATCTGCATTACAAAGCTCCAGACAGGTTAGCACAAGTGTAATCCCGTGACTTGAACTGAACAGCTACAGGCCTGAAGGTAACATCCAGGGGTTGACTTTCAAAGAGAAGAAGCACAGGCAGCCGCTGCTGACTTAAGGTGGAACGGTGAGAAACAGAGACCTCTGGAAGGTAATGCCTCCTAGTAATGAGCCAAATCTTCAACCCAAACTCTTTGTTAGCACAGACACACAGCACTCCTGTCACGAGTTTCTGTGTGTCTTGCTCTGCTCGGGTAAAGAAGAAATCTGCAGGCAGAAATAGGTCGGTGAGCCTGGCTACTGACCACTGAAAACATATTTATTTTGTATCTCAAAAACATTCTCACAAAACAGGGGATTGTGGTGTACCAGATAAATCCCTGGATCCAAATATTGTCAGTATAGACTCCTGTTGCACAGGACTTTTACCTTAAACCACAGCAGTACAAAAGTCTCCAACAATATCAATTTGAAGCATAATTCTGAGTGTAATTAACCCCACTGAATGATTCCAAACAGAATGATCTCTGACAAACCAAAGCGTCAGGAAGGGCCCCAGTCAGAATTCTCCTATGAGTAATTCTGCTTCCCAGCATCACTGTTACAGTCAAACTAAAACCAAAATCTGCACCAGCCCCAGAGGGATTCATCAAATAAGAACGAACAAAATTCTGCTTTCAATTATGCATCCATACTTCCTCTGACATTGCTGTAGAGTGGACTGTTCTGCACCATTCTATACAGGCTTTCGTAGTCGCATCACCAGAGAAACTGTAAGAAGGGTTGAATTTGGGGGTCAGATTATCAAATTGTGAAAATCAGCATCATCTTGGTGCTTTCTAAGGAGCTTGGTGCCTTACAGCATTTAAAGATCTGGCCCACAGTTAAAACAATGACTTGGCACATCCTGTTAAACTGGGAGAATCTTAAAAATCCAGCACACTTTCTTCAGTGAGCTGTTTATTTACTGGAATGGTTTCACACAGCTGCAATAGTAATGCTAAACCCATTAGGTCATGCTTTGCTTCCAACCAGTTTCTCAGTACATTTAACAATAGACTAATTCCTACCAGCACTGAATTGTTTTTAGAATGATACTTTGCCCATCTGCATTTCATGCTAACTCAATTTGTCAGTTCTACTGTCTGAAAAGAAAGAACAAGAATTTGGTCTTCTGTAAAGCTCTGACAGTCTCTTTCCCCCTATTTCTGATTCCATTCTTTCCTGTCCTTTATTGCACCTGAATCAGAGCAGAAATTTTCCTCATTTTTATTTTGATGTCCTCAAAATTCAAGAATTAATTATTCCCTCTCACTGCCATTACACCAACTTTTTCTGTATCATGATGGCTAAAGACTTCCTTCATGGTTTTTGTTAACTATAGCACAATTGTTTCACAGAGTCACAGAATATGCTGAATTGGATGGTCCCTGCACAGGACCATCCCCAAGAGTCACAGCATGTGCCTGGGAGTATGGTCCAAACCTTTCTGTCTGTGTCTCTACACTTTTTCTTCCATTCCACTTTATTCACTTTTCTCTGGCTAAATTACTCTTGAAACCACTCTCAACAAACAACTCCTCCATGCCTAGTTTCAGGATGACCCATGAGACTGGTTATTGCATGCTCTTGAATAGCCCTGGGTCCGACAGCAAGATAAAGGACCAAGACCAACCATTTAGCACTTATTCATCATTTTTCCACTGACTCATGATGTACCCTAAGCAAACCATTTAACTCTTGTGTGATACAAATAATTTTGCAGAGCTACTATATTGCTTCTAGGTCATCTCTTTTCTAGGACAAAAAGTCAAGAACCACTCAGCTGCACCTGGCATAGAAATGGTTCCGTACCTTCGGCCATTCTTTCATTGATCCAGACATTTTCTTCCAGAGAGACTTTCAATCCTGATTTAAAACTTCACATAATGGAGTTTTTAATTTAAAACTCAAAATAATTGTCCAATGCACCTGATAATTTGTTTCCCCAGTACTAGAGATAATGCCTAGTTTAATATTTGTTGTTTCAGCTTTCAGCCACTGCTTTCTGCTAAAGCCTGTTATATTAAAGAGTTCTTCATGTTTAAGCATTGCTTTTCTGCTCAGCAGCATATACACTGGATCAAACTGCTTCTTAGCAATTAGCTCTATCTTAGCTCTCTCCAGTTTACATGTGTAATTATTAGACATTCCTTCTCTCTTCAAATCATACTTATGGTTCTTATCTGTACCTTCTCCAGTCATGAATATCCTTGCTAAATTGTACAAAGACATACTCTATTGCAGAGAGAGAATTGCCTTATCCCTGCCTCTCCCCACACTTGTTAACTGCACTGCCTGGATCTACAAGAGCATCATTCTGATTATTTCCCATGCCTCCAGTGTCCATGTTACAATTCTTGGTGTTACAGTTTTCCACTGTACAGCTCCCTGGTCCCACAGGTGTGAATTCTTAAGCAACAAGTCCTTAGGCTTATTGCTTTGCACTTGGTTGTATTACCTTCTTAAGACACTGTTTGTTCTGCCTAGTTGCAGTAATTTATGTCTTAAACAACTTTTGTGACACTCAGAAATGCTATCAGTGGGGATTTTACGTTTACAGAAAGGCTAGGATAACCCAGCTAAAGCAAAATAAAAAATAACACAAATCACTAAAAAGCAGACTACAACAATACACTGTGGTCACCAGGGAAAAAGAAAGATCCAAGTTACCGGTGGCTGCAGACATCCCCAGCTAATGCTGCCCTGAATAGCTAAGTTCCTGCTATGCGTCACAGCCCAAAAGCATGTCCGGCCTCTGGACCCATGCTGGCCCAGACCACTGAAATGTCTCTGTATTTAGTGACACTTAGCAGCTTGACAAAGACCTTTATTAAAATGTCACAAGAGTAAATCAAATGCTTTGTGAAATAGGTTGTGAAATATGTTCCTACACCAATCCGAGGAAACAGACTCAAAACCTTTATCAATAAATTAAATTGGATTTATCAACAACACAGTGTTGAGAAAACAAAAGTGATTGCCAATTATTGACTTATTTACAGCCTGGCTAAGAATCAGCTTGGGCCTGGTGTCATGTTAACCATAACACAGGTCATCCTGATTGCTCTATTTATTTAATTTTCTTTCCTTAAACATTAGCAGAATACTGTGAGTCTTCAGAAATTTCACTAAAAGTTCTTACAAATGAGATCTCTCCTGACAGTTCTGTTAGAGTATTTTAGTATCTGTTACCTGAGCCTGCTGCTTTAAAATTATGAATGTTACTTATAATGATGAACCTCAGCTTTAATTACTTGCACACTGAAAAGGATTTCATCATCCTTCTATAATACAAATACTTCATCCTGTATATATTTCAGTACTAAGCATTATTAACAAAACTTGCCCACTGTACCTTATGCAATAGCAAGGCTTTCATCCCCAGGCCGCAATTTCCTGTAGCACCTTTAAAGTCCTCACTCTATTTTTGTAGTTCATGATTCTCCATGGATATTGATTGCCATATAGTCTTCCTTTCTAAAAAGTAATAAGCATCAGTAATTATGATATTTTTAATTTCTGTTGCATTTTTCATGTGTAACATAAATATTTGTTAATCTTCAAAATATACCTGAGAGGAAAATAAGTAGTGAGAAGCAAACCAAGTCAGTGGGAGAGAGTCAGAAAGAGACTTATCTGATCATTGCAAGTATTGCAGAACTCAGACTAGCACAGACAAGTTCTGTTTCAGAGCCTTTTTTCACACTGCAAATGGATCTGCACTTTGTAAGATGATCCTTGGAAAAAAGTTATGCAAAATTATTTTGCAAAAGTTATTATGCAAAAATTAGAAAATGACAGAAATGTTTAGGTTTGAAAAGACCTTAAAGATCATCGAGTCCAGCACTAACTCAGCACTGCCAATCCCACCACTCAACCATGTCCTCAGGTGCCACATCTGCACATTTTTTGAATACCTCCAGGGAGGGTGACTCAACCACTTCCCTGGACAGCCTGTTCCAGTGCCTGACCACCCTTTCCATAAAGAAATATTTCCTAACATCCAACCTAAACCTCCCCTGGTGCAATTTGAGGCCATTTCCTCTGATCCTATTGCCTGTTACTTGGGAGAAGAGACCAACCGCCACCTTGCTACAACCTCCTTTCAAGTAGTTGTAGAGAACTATGAGGTCCCCTCTGAACCTCCTATTCTCTAGGCTAAACACCCCAAATTCCTTCACCTGCTTCTCATAAGATTTGTGCTCCAGACCCTTCACCAACTTTGTTGCCCTCCTCTGGACATGCTCCAGACTTTAATGAAACAAAACAGTGCAAAAAACCCACGCATCCAAAAACTGAAATAAGTTATGCATTAATGGATTTCCATGTACCTTGAAGGATAATGAAATCATACAAATAATAATTTTTGAATTATTTAAGAGAAATAACATCAACCAGGCTAATTTACCTTGCTGAGAGACAACCACGCTGCAGAGAAAGGAAAGCTGTAAATTAGATATGACTTTTTAAGGGTTTTGATAACATTTAATGTAACATTCTGATAAGGAATCAGAGAAAACCAAAGTGCAAAAAAAATCACCACAACACAGGTGCACAATTTGTTAAAAAGTATATTAGAAGGTTACTATGAGTATGTTGTCATTAAAGAAAGACAGATCTTCTGCAGTGGTTCTGTTCTGATTCTAGTCAACACGTTTATTCGGACAACGAAGCAGAGATTTTGCAAGCACTTTGAAGGACAAGACTAGAATAAAAACTATCTTTCTAAGCAAAGAACTAGACCAAGTCTCCAAAGGTGAGATTCTGAAAAGGGAGATGAAAAATGCTTACAGTGAGGAAGGGTAAATCATTGGAAAAAATGATCCAGGGAAATTCACGACAAGGCAAGGGCAGAGCAGTCAAGGAACTGGGATGCGTAGTAGCAATCTATGCCATTTCCAGCTGAAATGTTACACTGTGGAAGTTTTAATCTTTTAAGGCTTCACTGTATGTGGAGCCCTGGAAGTCCTGACTCACCAAGCAAGCAGATGCAGGACCTACAGACGTCCTACTAACAGTTACCCAGGGTTCATGACGTATCTCACATTCCACTGAGGCGCTGCTTCTGGAATGACCCCACTGCACACACAGCCTGTGGAATGTGGTGGGTATCAGACAGAGTTTAACTCTATCCATCTTCTCAATTAAATCAGCTCACAAGCTCTGTCAATGCAAGTGCAAGATGTTCTAGGAGAGCAAACATGCTCCTGGTATGTAGCCAGTGACTACATAATATAAAAGGAATAAAATTAGCCAAATTTATCCACGTTTTCTGGTTATTTTCCTTCCTTTTTTTCTGTTCCAAAAGTTTGTATAACTTGGAGTTATTTAAAAAAATGCCACATGCTCTAGACAGCTCATGGGTTTGTTGTGTGTTTGCTCTACTTTATTATGCAAGGAAACACAGAGATTTAGACAAGAATTAAGTGAAGAGTCTAAAAAGCATTAGGGTTTGGATTACAATTTGAAACAGTGCCAAACTTTGCTAATGGCAAGACTGAATTCCCACATGCCTGCAGACTGATAATTCATAAGCACAACTCATGTTTCCTTTTGGCAAAAAAAGATCTGCACCTTTGATACAGTCACTGTAGCGAGCAGATCTAACTCAGTGTGAAGCTGCAGGTCAGCTCTAGACTACTACTAGAAAAAAGACCCAAGCTATGAAATCAATCATCTGCTTCAAATAAAGTGCAAGGGCACAGTTAGGATCAGACCCCAACAATCTGGCAGCTTTCAACATCCCCAAGACAAATTTGCAGCAATCCCCTACTACTGAGATTTATCTTCACAGAAAAATTAGGGGAGAAAGTCTCTCTGCTGTTAAAGGGAAGTTCTGATTCCCTTTAGCTACTAAAAACATATCTCTCCTGCCTCTGTTTTGGTCTGCTATCTGAGTCTTAGTATTATTTTGGCCTCCTTCCTTGGAAATGCAGCGAGCTCTCTGTGGAGTTCGCCTTGGTTCCCCTCTCAGACAGCTGTGAATAATTCAGTGTTCAAGCTCTTGAGTTAATTCTCTCATTAGATCACTTTCCTTCTTCATGGAATGATTATTCCCACAGGAGAAATGAGAAAGACTAAAACAATATTGTGCTAGTATCTGACACACTGCATCCAGGATGTTTACTTTAAATCAAATTGCCTGGAATTGCTCCAGATCTATGGCTTAAACACAAGAATCTTCTAAGTGGTGGGGAACTGCAGCCATGCATGTTGCACAACATTCACAGTTTAACTGGAATTCCTCCAAACTTCCTGCTAGGTAAGTGTACCCAGAGTACAAACCTCTCCAAACAAGTAGGTCAGATGACACGATCTTTTCATTGTTAGGGCATACTTTAGAACTGAAAAAGTTTTTTTTTCCTTGTTTTATTACTTTATATCACACACCAATCACTTTTCCATGCAGGGCTATTGTGAAGGTGAAGCCTGGAGTGCACAGGAGTGAAATATTGCCAGTGCTGCTGAAATCACAAGGCATTATCTGTGCATTACTCACTGGGAATGTCACATTCCCCCTGAAGGCCCTTGTGGTTCAGATGTGTTCCCCACTTCTGCTGCCTGCCACGTGGCTCCCCAGGGCATGGCTGGTCACTGGAGGGCAATACCCCCCTCAGCTGGACACCAGCACAGCCTATTCCTCAGTACCTTGGGTGTGATCTGGATACTTAGGAGAGTTTCTCAATACCCACTTCAAGAACGCTAAATCTGTCCAGATTGACAACTCTGATACCAGGCTGTTACCTTAATGCCACCTTTACCTGAAGCCATATTATAGTGAAAGTAATCAAATTTCTTAATTACAATTTCCAAAACAGACAAAAAGTTCACAAAGTTTTCTGGAGAGGAGAGGAGAGGAGAGGAGAGGAGAGGAGAGGAGATGAGAGGAGCAGA
>VWZG01008302.1:1904883-1919822 GCA_013396735.1 Grallaria varia
GAGGAGGGGGGACGAGGTGAGGGGAGACGAGAGGAGGGGAGACGAGAGGAGAGGAGAGGAGAGGAGAAGCATTCAGCATGGCATGTCAATGAGCTTTGCAGTTTCCCAAACCATTAACAGTTCAGATGAGAAATGGGCAGAGCCATCACCACCCTGCTGGTAGTGTGAAAACTTTAATGTTTCCACACAAGCCCTGTATTCTGGGGCTGCCGGTGCAAAAAGACTATCTTTGGGGACCCCACTTGCTCTCCATCTTCAGGTCAGTTCTAGTTCAGACCTCTACCCTACACCTACACACACAAATAGTCATCAATATTCATTAACCCTCACAGGCATGAAGGTTATAGCTCTTAGGCCTGGCCCAAACCTGCCACAAGAGAGTGTTCTCATGCCTGGCTTACATCTGGTAAATGTGTTAGCTCACTGTGAAGCACACTGTGACCCACTGATATTGGAAACATTCAGACCCTAAAGGGAAGGTTCTTTATCCACTAAAGCTTATGTATCACGTGAAAATGTAAGCTGATAACAGGCTTATGCAGGTATCGAATTAGAATATAGTGCTTGTTGCTCATTAGAGGTTTTTGATTGGGTCAACAACATGATAACTAGTCCTGATTATGACCATTGGCGTGATAGTGGGGTAACTTCACCTCTGATAGATCAAATCCATTAAAATACAAGTAGTAACTACAGTGGATAATTAATAATAAAACCAGCAACTGACTACCATTGAAAGATTGTAGCAGATGACTTAGCACTCAGGCAGAGATGCAAAGCAGCATGGAAGGGGAAGTGAAGATTTCATACCCACTAAATTGCAGGAGGAATTTGACCTGGCACATTCTGGTTGACTTTCATGGAAAGTGACTTCCTATCACAAAACATCCTATGGAATTTGGTGTACCTACAAATAATCAAGGGCCAACTTTCATGTCTCCTCTGTAAGAGAGAATTTTAGCAGCCAAGTATAGTAAGAATACTGCTTGAGTATTAAGTCAAAATGATCCCCCGAGGCTACAGGTATAATGGACAGGTTTCTGAGAAGAAGCAGTCAGGTAAAACTGCACATTCAAATCATTCTTTTTTCTTTTTTGGAGGAGTCTGCAGTTGGGGTTTTTTGGTGGTAGATTTACTGGTATGGGTTTTGGGGTTTTTTGAGACTGAAAGATCTCCATCTGTATGGAGTTTACAGGGGGAAAAACCCACAAAAACAAAAAAAACCAGAAGACCTTGGCTCGAACAAAGATCTCGCTGTAACAGAGGAGAGGTTCAGCACCAGCATATGCAAGAGCTTTCAACCTCCCGTTTTTGTTAATGTTCTAATACAACACCCTGCAGTCCCGCGTTTGTTAATCTTTCGATACATTACCCTGCAGTAACAGCGGCACCAGCAGGATTCGGGAAGGACGGCAAGACATCTCCCTCGACTCCACAGCTCATCCAGGCATCTGGAAAGATTTTCCTGAGAAGGTTTCAGCCAGTGAAATCTGAGTTGCCATGGGGCTCTGCGAGACAGGGGTTTTTCAAGAGAAAGCCTGAATAGCCTGTTTGTTTCCTGAAAATCTACGGCATGTTTTGGGAGATGCCCAGTAGTTTATGGGACCATTAGCCCCATCCTGTACAGCTCCTGTGCAGTCATAGAAGACACCGGCTGAAGGAGTGCCCTTTCCTGGGGACAGAACCATTAGCCACATTAACACAGCACAGACCTTTGGGGCAATATTAGCCATCTCAACAGCACAATTTTGTGTCCATAAATTTGGCGCTCTGGTGTGAAATCCTAGTGCTGGCCAGGAGACTAACAGCTGACATCAGCCAGTGAGCAAGCCACAGGCATTTAGGAGAATTCTAAGCCTTTTATTCACAGGCCACTTCCGATGAATAAAATGTCAGCACAAGAGGGGTCTAGTTTCTTTTACTGTTGTGTCAAAGAAAGAAAAACCTCACTGTGTTATTAGCTGAGCTCAAAATTTATACTGAGTTATATCAGCATGCATCCAACTGTGTGTCCTTGCAGAAACCCTCTTGCATCTAGATCTGTTTTCTATGGATATTTTTTAAGAACAACTTGAAATGTAATTAGAATGTAACGCTGATGAACAGAGAAACCAACGGCCCCCAGAGGGTATCACAATTCAGATTCCTTCCAGAAGTACATTTTAAAGTTGTTACAGTGAAACACAGAATCATGAGAAAAGCCTGAGGGGCCATGACCATTGTAACTGTGAGCAGACATGTTTTTCTTTCCCAGTCTCACAGTCAATAGATATGGAAGCATTCCAAATGGCTCTCTGATCACTTTTTGCTTTGGCTGGATGTCACGCTCCTGGAACAGTTGTGGAAAACTCAGGAGGGATGCTTTTCTCTCAGAATTGGTGCCAGCTTTGCTGGACCCGGTGACCTTGTGCATTTAACTCAGTATGTGATGCTCATCCCCCATCAGTGCTCAGGCATGCAATGACTCAGGGAATTATACAGAGTGAGATGTAAGCATGCTCTGCCTCAGGGTCAGTGCTGACTTCAGTGCTTCACGTGGTGCTGCCACAGGACACTGATGAAACATCTGTGCTGGAATGAAGAAGAAGGCCCAAACATGGTGTGACTCTATGGAGAAAGGGGGTACTGGGCTGGGCCTGCCTGTCACACTCCTGGAACAGTTGTGGAAAACTCAGGAGGGATGCTTTTCTCTCAGAATCGATGCCAGCTCTGCCAGACTCAGTGACTGTGTGTTTAACTCAGTATGTGATGCTCACCCCCTGCCACGCTGGCTGTGCCACAGCCCTGAGCTAAGGACAGGCAATCCCACATCCCATCTCTGGGGTTCTCCAGGCAGGAATCAGCTGTGGTTTCTCCCCAGCACTGCCCTGTTTCTCCCTCACAGGCACAGATTGAGGTGGGCAGGGATCCCATTTGCAAGAGCATGACCGGGGAGATTCACATTAGATACTAGAAAAAATTTCATTGTTGGAGTGGTGAGCCATTGGAATAGGTTGCCCAGAAAGGTGGTGGAGTCGCCATCCCTTGAGGTGTTCCAGAGGCACCTGGATCTGCTGCGGGGTGACTGTGGCTCAGCGGTTTAGGGCTTACAGCGACAGTGCTGGGCGGACGCTTGTACTTGATGACCTTAAAGGCCTCGTCCAACTTCGATGATTCCAAGATTCCTGTGGGAGCCTCACGGGGCCGAGCGCTCCAGGCAGGCGCCAGGACAAAGGATGGGACAAGAGGCACCCGAACCAGTGGCGGCTGAGGGGTGTGTGCTGAGCACACAGAGAGCCCTCGGCATATACGAAGCCCTCGGCACACACGGAGCCCTCAAACTCCCCTCACAGCCCCGCCAGCAGCGCCGCTTCACCGGGGCGCGCTCCCGCGGCGCAGACGCGCGGGCTGGCGGCGCAGGCGCCTGCGCGGCGCGGGTCGGGCGGCGGGGGCGCGCGGGAGCTGCCGAGGCCGCCGCAGCCGCAGCAGCTCCGCGATGGCGGCGAGTGCCGCGGCGGGCAAGGGCGGCCGCAGCGCCAGCCCCGGCTCCTGCTCCAGCTCCGAGCGCCACGCCCGCCTCCTCCTGGCGCAGATCAACCGGCTGCGCGCCGCGCACAGCTTCTGCGACGTGCGGCTGGAGGTGGGCCCGGAGGCGTTCGCCGTGCACCGCCTGGTGCTGGCGGCCAGCAGCCCTTACTTCGCGGCGCTGTTCGCGGGCGGCATGAAGGAGTCCGGGCGGGACGTGGTGCGGATCGCGGGCGTGGAGGCGGGCACCTTCCACACGCTGCTCGACTTCATCTACACAGGTGAGGGCCGTGGCGGGGGCGCGGGGCGGGCGCGGGCTGGAGCGGGGCCCCGCTGAGCTTTGGTGCCCGCAGGGGTGGTGAGCATCGCCGAGCACAACGTCCAGGAGCTCATCGTCGCCGCCGACATGCTGCAGCTCACCGAGGTGGTGGAGCTCTGCTGCGAGTTCCTCAAGGGGCAGATCGACCCGCTGAACTGCATCGGCGTCTTCCAGTTCTCCGAGCAGATCGCCTGTCACGACCTGATGGAGTTCACCGAGAGCTACATCCACGCGCACTTCCTGGAGGTGCAGGGCGGGGAGGAGTTTCTGGCGCTCACCAAGGAGCAGCTCGTCAAGATCCTGCGGAGCGAGGACCTCAGCATCGAGGACGAGTACCAGGTCTTCATGGCGGCGATGCAATGGATTCTGAAGGATGTGGGGAAAAGGAAGAAATACGTCGTAGAAGTATTGGAGCCTGTTAGATTCCCTCTGCTGCCAGCACAGAGGCTGTTAAAATACATAGAAAGTAAGTGGAAGAAGGAAAGAAAGGTGCTTGTATGTGAGCAAGCCATGTGTTTCTTCAGAGTTATTGGGCTTTGATGGACTTTTTTTTACATTAATAGCATGATGACTGAAAATACTTTTAGCAAACAATTTCTATTTTTTAACAAACAAGGACAGTTTACTTTAAAAACTTCCTTTTCAGAAAGCCATATAAAAGTAGACAACCTTGATTTCTCTGCTTTTTTTGGGAGAAGCTATTAATTTTTCTACAGCTGAGTTGCTTACTATCTGTAACTTTTCACTGTGCTTTTTTATTCTGCTTATTTCCTCAAGGTATTCCAGATTTCAGTCTTCGGGTGGCCCTGCAAACTCTGTTGAAAGAATATTGTGAAGTCTCTAAATCTCCCAAAGAGAACAAGGTCAGCAGTTTTCTGCAGGCTTCTAAAGGTCGTCCCCGGAGGAAAGCCAGGAAGTACCTTTATGCAGTAGGTTAGAATGTGGCTGCTTGAACCTTGTAAAACAAATGAAGTAGTATCTCATATTACAGTACTGAGGAGATACTGGATTTTTTTGTAAAGTCAAAATATAACAAGATAGCAAAATGTTTCATCATGGCTGATTTGCCATGTTAGCAGCTTTCTGCTTAGAATTGCAGAAAAGTCCAGCATTCATGTTTCTTGCCATTATGACATGGCATTCAAAGCCCAGATTTGCTGTTCAAAAATAATTTGCCTTAGGTGGAAAGCTGCAAATCAGCAGAGGATTTACTCAGGGTTCACTGCTGGAATGGTATATGCAAATTCACTGCACCCTTTGTTCTTCTGATGGCTGAACTTTTTCTCTATCCAGGATACTTTGGTTTATGTAATGGGGTACTTGAAATTGCAAGTTTTCAGCAAAACTGCAGCTTTGTATTGAAAGGGAATGCATTTTTTTCACCCTGTGGGAAGTAGCACGGACTTCGATAGCAAAGGCTGTTGGTTGGTCTCTGTGTTGTACTGAAAGCACAAATTCTATTATTTGTAGCATTGTGGTCTCAGCTCAGCACAATTTCTGTTACCCACAAGCCAGTCATTCTTCCTTGTGTGCTGGAGAAAGCAAGTTACTGTTAGAATCCAGTTCCTACTAAAAGTGGCTAAATGGCTGTTACTGTAATTTTTTTCAGCGGTTTAGGTATAGGGGCATGGGGATGAGCAAGAAGCTCTTACTCAGCCATGGTCTTTCCACTTACTTTCCAGGTGGGTACACCCGACTGCAGGGAGGACGCTGGAGTGACAGCAGAGCCCTCAGCTGTGTGGAGAGATTTGACACCTTCAGCCACTACTGGACCACAGTTTCCTCTCTCCACCAAGCCCGGAGCGGGCTGGGTGTGGCTGTGGTGGGAGGAATGGTCTATGCCATTGGAGGTGAGAGCTGAAATATGCTTTCCATGTTACGTGGATACTAGAGAACCCATGGATGGTGATTATTTTAAATTATTCTTCCTGTAAGTGGTTCAGAAGAACACGACAGTAGATAATACAACTCTTAGGTATAATAACAATTGAATTAGGGTTCCTTGATTCTCCAGCATCACTGTTCTGTGAATGCCTGTTTGGGCTCCTGTGTTGGCCAGTTTTGACTAAGCTGCTCTCTCCTCCTGGTGTAAGAACTCACAGGTTACCACATGGACATGTGCAGATATATACTAAGAGATGTTGGCTATTCCTTGTGCTTTGCATACCACTAGTAATGCAATTTATTTTCTCACTTGTAGTCTAGAAGAAGCCCATAGCATAAAAGGCAGTAACACAGGACAGACCACTTGTGGTCTGCTTGCCTGGAAAGGCTCGTTATGTGTGTTTGCACAAGGATGTGATGAGTAGCTCTACCAGCCCATCACTCAAGAATGTGTATGTAGACTGTTTTTGTCATTGTAGAAGGCATTCTTTGGTCTTGAAAGCCCTGTCAGTTGTGCTGCCGAGTGAAACACGTGCAGCACTGTGGTTGTTCATCCCTCTGATGTTTTCAGTAACATTTCAGGGAACCGTTGATGAAAGCGGTTCCTAGTGATGATTTAGTTCTGGATATAAACAATGCTTTTGCTAAGTTGGCCATTTGGCTAAAGGTAGATCTTGTATTCAAATATTGCCTGTCCTGGAAGGAGTTGAAGAATGTTTCCGTATCTGCAAAACATTTACCCTGTCTCTGTTCTTGCTCTTATTATGCAGGTGAGGACAACTCGATGATTTTTGACTGTACTGAATGTTATGACCCTGTTACTAAGCAGTGGACAACTGTGGCTTCCATGAACCATCCTCGTTGTGCACTGGGAGTATGCACATGCTATGGTGCTATCTATGCTTTGGGTAAGTTCTGGGGTTTTTCTAGGTGAAGTTAATTTTAAAGACATTTTGAAAACCAGCTGTGTTCATAAGCATTAACATCAGATCTTTGTGGGTTAGTTATTGTTTAGTTATAACTTATTTCCTTTGTAGACTGACTGCATGCTGGTGTCAGAATTTGTCCTGGAACAGTGCAGTGTCTAAATGCAGCTAACACACAACTTCAGGCCATTAAATTCTTTCCTGTGTTTGCTGTTATTTGCAGGAGGTTGGGTTGGAGCAGAGATTGGCAACACAATCGAAAGATTTGATCCTGAAGAAAACTGTTGGGATGTAGTGGGAAGCATGGCTATGCCCCGTTACTGCTTTGGGTGTTGTGAAATGCAAGGTATTGTTGAGTTTGTATCCATAAATAGATCCAATAGCCATTGGATTTTAAAGCTTTATGTGTCAGTCATGAATATTTACTGTTGTCTTGTACTGAGCTGTCAGTCATACATACTTGTGCCTCACTTGTTTATTCTTCTAGTACCATATTTTTAATTCTGCAGAACTCAAAGATTATGAAGTTCTCTTTGGTCTACTGCCTTTTATCTCATGAAAACAGTTTTTCCTGATGCTGCTTTTATTTACCTTACATATTTTAGTTTGTGTGTGTTTCTTTGTGACAATCTGAAGAGTTGCTACCGATTGAGACAGACATGTCTTAAGACTTGGTCAATAAATGTGCTTATTAAGTATTTGATCCAGGCCTGGTCAGAAGTTGCAACCTTTTGAATTCCCCTGCACTTAATTAATTTTTTCTTTCATCAGAGCTTCTAGTGCTTGGCCCTCAAGTTACTCATACAAAAGCTTTAGGTATGCTGCTACTGAATAAAAAGAGGGTTTTTTTTTGTCATTTTTAAGCCACCTTAGTGTCAGGCTGAAACCTTTGTTGTGACAATCATTTTCTGACTTTGTATTATGAAAGCTAACAGAAAAAAAATTCTGTTTCTACAGGTTTGATTTATGTTATTGGTGGCATCAGCAGCGAAGGAGCAGAGCTACGTTCTGTTGAAGTCTATGATCCGATCTCTAAGCGTTGGTCTGAGCTCGCTCCAATGGGCACCCGGAGAGCGTATCTTGGTGTGGCTGCCCTCAACGATTGTATCTATGCTGTGGGAGGCTGGAACGAATCTCAGGATGCACTTGCTAGTGTAGAAAGATACTCATTTGAAGAGGTATGGTAGAGTCCCTTCCTTTCATAAATGTAGATTGCATCAGGCTTGTGTAAGATGCTACAGAGGTAGCCTGCTTCCTTTTTTTAAAAAGAAAAAGCTGGAAGCTCTGTTTTCTTTTCACTACTGGCTGGTGGGTGATCTTGAGTGAAACAAAGCCTTGGTGATCTCAGGGTCTGTCCTAACTAGTTGTCATGGTTTAACCATGGTTTAACAGATGTTCTGTAGTTCGGTAAATGCTTGCTTGGGTTAGGATAAGAGGTAGATTCCTCCTCTGCAATAAAAAGGTCAATAGTCTTATTTAATGGAGAGAAAAAAACTCACTGAAATGTTAAGGATATTTCTTCTGCATCAAAATGGTGTTTCAGCATAACTAAAATAAGGTAAGAAATTATTCCTGACTGTTACTGCTCATGTTTCTTTGATGCTCTTTGGAAGAGTAGCTACTGTTAAAAACAGAACATAATCCAATGTGCCAATCTATTTGCTTTTTGAATGAAATCTAGTTTTCCTTATTTCCCACCTCAAACTTTGTTTTGGAGACAGACTGCATCTTGCAGTGACTGAAGAAAGGGAGGAGTGTTGTGTACAGACAGCATGAGATCTGCTGTTTAGTGACTAACACGATTTGGACCTCTTGTGAAAGTGTTGTTATTCCTGGCTTGATAATCCTCCTGATACTGTACACATACCATATCTGAGCCTGTGTTCTTTGTATATGTTGGAGCCTTTTAGCTTTAGAAGTTACTTTATCAGAATTGGGGCTTGCCCTAAAACTACTTGTTGACTCTTTCACCTCCTTAGGAAAAGTGGGTTGAAGTTGCACCAATGAAGATCCCAAGAGCTGGTGTCTGTGTTGTAGCTGTGAATGGACTTCTCTATGCCTCGGGGGGCCGAGCTCCCAGTCCTGATTTTGCTGCTCCAGTAACCTCTGACTCTGTTGAAGTTTATAACCCTCACATGGACAGCTGGACTGAAATTGCCAACATGATCACCAGCCGCTGCGAAGGAGGTGTAGCTGTGCTGTAAGACACAAAGAAGAAAACTCATTGAAGAAATGAGTAAATCTGTCTCCTCAGATTTCCGGTTTCAGTGGCCAGAAGCCTCTTTTAACACAGCAGCTTCAGTGGAGAATTAGATCAGAGGGATTTCCCTGAGCAAAAGGAAAAGCCCGTCAGAGTAAATTGGCTTATCCAGTGCCTGTCTCGGGAAGTAGTCTGCTAAGAGTAGGACTGCCTCTTATAACTGGATTAAGCTCACTGAAATAAACGGTGAATTTGCCCCATAAAAATCTGAAGAAATAATTCCAGCACATTGGAGGTATTAATCGGGTTGTTAACTCTCTCAGGTGCACCAAAGCTGGCATTTTAGCTGTCCTTGCAGTCTGAAAGAAGGTTACTATAGACAGCAAAACCTGTAGATAAGATCAGACGGGCGATTTGGATGGCATTAGTTGTCTTTTTTTGGTGGAAAACAAGGAAGAGAAGATAATGGGGGAAGACTTGGTGTCTCTACTTATGACTTGATGCATTTGAGCCCCTTTTCTGCTCCTGTACATGATGGGCATTAAATACGAATTGGATATTTATTTTCTGGCTACTCCACTATCTTGGATGGTGAGTGGCTGAGAATTTCCTATTATGGAAGGTTATCCTCACAGTTCTAATAATGTCATTCCACTTCAGCATTGGCTTTTCTTTTCAGTGGTGTCAGCAATGAGAGCAGAGCTCCTTTTTGTATAAGCTTTGCTGAATTCTAAATGGAAATGCTATTCATGAGATTTGCTGTTCTGTTTAGGACTACTCTTAGTATAAAAACTTAGGGAAAGCCTTTCACCCCTCCTTTTTTTTTCCCCCCCATCGTTAAATATGTTTTTCTTTTGTGTGACACATGCTGAGATTTGGCATTGGAATACTTACTGTTCTGCAAGGTGCACATGTTCACCTTCACTGTATCTTGTATCCTGCCTCTTTCAAATTTTAGCCAATGGAGCTTTTTGTGATAGAATTAGCTGCATTCAGCATTGAAGTGATGCTATCAGTGTGCTCTTGAGGCGTTTGTATTTAGCTCAGATACACCTAGCAGAACAATACTACCAGGAGTTTGGAGTTTTTTTCTAGATTCATTTAATTAACATATTTGAAGTTGCTTTTTGCACACTGTGATTGCATTTTCTGCACAGCTGTGGATGATTTGGATGGAGTCTGAAGTGAGGCTGCTTGAACTTTGACAGACAGTGTTATTCTGGAACACAAAACCACAACTGGAATGTCACAAAACCGGAAGCCTGTGCTGCGTAGACAAAGGAACATTCATGCTGTCTAGCTCCATATCCCCTGTGTAAAATTAGCAAATTACTACAGGAATCAAATCCTCCAAGGGGAGTTGCAGGTACCTTCAGAATCTAGGTTTTAAAATCTGACATAGGGTTGGGCTAAAACGTACTATGCGATGGAGAGTTTGTTTCTCTGATTGTTCTATAATCTTGTATGTGCTTTTACATCAGAGGATTTCTTATATGTCAGAATTAATGTCTATTTTTTTTCAAGTGTAAGCTTGTTTTAAACAGCTTTTCATAATAAAATGCATTTTCAGAACTGACTGTGGAATGCTCTTGAACAGGTTGCTTCATTTATCACTGCCACTTTCGTATAATAGGTCCTTTTTTCTTTTTGTTGGAAATCCTATTTCCCAGTAGTACACTAGGAAAATACTCCTTATAAATTGTGGCTGTTTGAATGGTGGAAGTAACACGCTTCTGCAGCAAAGCACTCATGTATGTCTCTTCTCAGTGTAAAATCACTCAGACTTCTTGGGAGTCTGGCTGCCTTACCAGCTCTATTCAGCCTCTGTGGGATGAAATTACAGGCTTTCTTCTTTACATTTCAGGATCTCTTATGGAACCACTTGAGAAACATTACCTTAGCTGGTTTTTATTAGTTTGGGAACTAGGAGTTCACTTCTGATCCCTACCCATACCATTGATCATGGTCTCTGATACTCAGCACCTCTTTCACTGAATCAAGCCAAAGGCAGGACTGTACTCTGGACCTATCTTAAAAAAATGACATATCTAAACAAGAAAGAACAGAAAAACATTTCAATTCATAAACTCAATTTTATTTCTTTATATTCAGTATATTCAAAAATATACTGATATATATTTTTGCTGCAGAGGGATGATGCTGTTAACATATAAAGGTTGACAGGTTGCAAAAGTGAGAGGCTGGTGAAGAAAGCTGCTGTTTCAGCAATATCATACAAGATGGGTCTATCTCCAGGACAGACAGGCTTCTTAAAACATCTCTTCTTTGGAGAATGAACAGATAACAAATTTTAAGTGACAATACGTAGTTTATTCTGTGTTGAACAACAATGAAGATTAGTGATTTGACAGAACTATGAGGATTATCTGGTCCTAAAACTTTTCAGCTTTCTTGCATTTTATACTGTACTTATATACTTCCAATTAAATGCTTACAATAAATATGCTCACATAAAATGTCATGTTTTTCTTGAGGTAACTTGAGACTGGAAAAGAGAATCCATGTGACTTAGGTTGTTTTCTTCCACTAAAGTATGTGTTAGGAAGATTTCAGAACAAAGACCATATCCTTCTGCAGGCGTTTCAGTAACAGGCCCATCATGGAGTGTTTGCAGGCTACAGGTCCACTGGTACCTGTTCTGGGTGCTCAAATATATGGATTTTTAGGAGGGAGAAGACACAAACTACTTTCAGTCCTCTTAATTAATCTCTTGTGTCCTATCATACCTCTGTCCATGTGTAAAACATCAGTTGACAGTTCGTTACTTTAGGAGCATGACAGATCTTTATGGCTACATCGTAAGCAGCTTCCCTTGCTGGGCAGCCCTAATTCCAAACAAAACCCAGGAACAGCTGGCCCAAGTATCCTTTTTTTATTTCAGTAAGCCTGAGCTGGAAGTTCACCTTCTGTCTCCTGTGGTGCCTTGTTGAAGATACAAAGCTCCCCCTTCAGCTTTCCTCACTCCAGCACAGCAACTGACTGACACGTTTTAGGTGAGTGCTGACCTTGACTTGCCCTGCAAACAAACCTCACCTCTCCTTTCTTACCTGACACTGCCCTGAGCACTACATCACACTGGAACTGTACAGGCTGGATGGAGCTCTGTGCAGCCTGGACTTGTAGAAGGTATTCCTGTCCATGCAGGGGGGTTAGAACAAGATGATCTTTAAGGTCCCTTCCAACCCAAACTATTCTGTGATTTTCAGCACCTTCTCAGGTGAAAAAGGAATCTTGTTCCACAACACAGCAACTGAACATGGATGTGCTTGTGCATAATTCTCTGCTGCTTCTTTAAACACCAAACTAGAACCGCTTTCACGTTGTTACTGTTTATGATCACACAGTTGTCCTCCTCACCTCAGAACATGATCACACATTATAGTTAAACCAGGTACTTTAGTAATTCAGCCTACAGCAATTCATACCCATGTCATTTTGAATCTCCACTTGAAATTCCTATGACAGCAATATCTCATTCAAGTTATGCTTTGTTCTATGGACAAGGATAGACTCCTGCTTGCCTTGAAGTCATTGCTATTTGCAATCCTTCCCTCTTAAACTAGCTTGAAAATCAGTAGGAAAATCAAGTTTGCTTTGAGAGTAAGCATCTTGATCCCTGCCATCATGACTTCTAAACACAAATCAGTTCTTTATTTCTCCTGGTACTCCAAAAAATACCTTATTGGCAGACAGTATCTTTTCCCTATTGATTAATTTCTGTTCTGCAATTTACTTCTGTCTTTACTTCTCTGCTCCTCTAAAATAAGTTTCAGTGCTGGAGTAGCCAATAGGGATAGTACCATTACTATTGTTCCCCACACCCTCAGTATTTTAAACCACCTCGGGTAAGGGGGAAGAAGGGCAACATCATAATGCAGCGCTATCCCCAAGGCCATCACCAGCATCACTGCACCCAGAGTGTTGTCTTTAAAGAGCAAGGCCTGCCAGGCCAGCAGAGGAGGAACTGTGCCATTAGCCAGGTTCAGCCAGTCTGGCTTGGCTGGGCTATTTTCTGGAAGGGCAAACCCCCATCTCATTCCCCCCAGGAAAGAGACTGTCACAGCCCCATAAGTGACCTGAGCAAACGCCACCTCTGGGTAGTAGGTGCCCTGGATGGCCATTGCCAGTGGCATGGTCACAAAGGGGATCAGCCCCCCCAGGCTTAAGTAAAGGGCTGGCTTGGGAGCGTCCTTCAGTGATTCCTTGTGTTTTTGAGCTTCTGTCTCAGAGGCTGGAGGGGTTTTCTTCTTGAAGACAAGGAGAGAGGTGTGAAAAGCTTGGAGCTGGGTTGAATAAATTGATGCTGGCTTGAGGCCTGGAGATCTTGAGAGAGGACACACATCTCTCCGAAGCCAAAGGCCACGAGAAGACCAAGCTGTCTCATTCTTTCCACAGAGCAGCAGCCTGGGACCAGTTAACTTCTGGAGCTGCAAGCATAAAACTTGTTCTGAGCACCGCACAATGCAGGCTTACAGACCTGCAGTCACCAGTTACCTATTGAATATTGTACCAAGGGGTTTTCCAGGTCAGGTTGCATCAGAGCTGTCCCTCCTCTTGCATTTTAATTGTTTTTAACTGAACTAAGGAAGGAACCTGATGCAGCTGATGAAAAGCAACTGGGCTTTCCAGAGTGAGTAAGCAAACCTTACTCACTGCAAAAGGTTTGTATACCCACCTATCCTACCCCCCACACGTGCATTCTTTAGGCACTTTTAAGATATATCAGTCCTTTTCAGAGCACAATATAAAATAGTTTCCTGCAGAAGCAGGACAAGGTCACCCCAGAAACAAACTACAATCCCCTCGCTGCTCTATCACAAGAGTGAGAGGAAAAAAAGATCTAAAGGAAATAAAATTTCATTTTATAAAAGAAACAGCTTTGCCTAAAGGTGCTGTAGAACCAGGAGTGATAAACATGTGTCTACTCCAAGTGGAAGCCACCTTTTTTTCCAAGGCTTCAGTCATATCTTTTGCTATTTTATTCTTAAATAAAAACAGACCGCAAAAAAAGGCTTCAGTAACTTACTTTGAAAGATGTTTGGAAGCAGCATCGTTGTATGAGAGGAAACATATTTGTTTTATCAATGTCCTAAAACACAAATATTCAGAAGGGGATGAGTATGTCTTATGTTCAAAGTTCACTTATGTAAACATAAGTTTCACTTATGTCCAAAGTCTACATTTACCAGATGCAAGACTCTTGCAGGTGTATATTTACAGATATATATATAGATATTACATATGTACTCAATCTGTACTTGCCCACTACAGAATATTTAGTTTTAGGCAGCTTATGAGCTGAGAGTCTAAAGTTGTAATAGCTGTTGCAAGAACAATTTCTGGTTAAAAAAGAGGGAACAGGCGATGGTTTCCTGTCCATGGATCGCCTCCTTTTCAAGAATACACAGCTGATAAACGAGCAATTCCTCACGTGAGGAAAAAGCGATCGTTAAAAAAGGGAGCGGAAAGGCCATCCCATCCCAAGCTGCAGGTAAGCTCCCTGCCGAGGGACGTCACTCACCGGGGAAGGCAGTACGCGGTCCTGCTGCTGCGGGGAAGGGCGGCACGGAGGGACGGCGGGAGGAGCAGCGGTGTACCCCGGAGAGAGGCGCGGCCCCGCTGCCCACGGGGCACCGGGAGGGACTCGCCGGGCGCCGCCGCTCCCCCGGGCACGCTCGCTGAGGCGGCTTCCGGTGCCCCAGGAAGTGCTCCGGCGGCACCCGGCGCTCAGCTCTGCTGGTCCGGGTGGGAACGGGAGCGGCCCATCGTGTTCCGGCGGGCCGGGGAAGCGCCCACACGAGCCAAGCCTGGGGGCAGCAGCGCCGCTCGCTCTAAGCCCGAGGGCTGCGGTCCTCCCGGCAGATGAGCGACAGGGCCTCCCGCTGCCCGCGGGGTTGGGGGGCGGCGCGGCCGCTCCTGCTTTCTACGCGCCGGCAACGGAGCCGCGGGCCAGCCTCCTGCACGCGGAACTACAGTTCCCAGCGTGCCCCGCGGCGCGCCGCGCGACCTTCTGGGACGCGTAGTCTGCGACGGCTTCCGACGGGCGGCGGCGAGGGCTGCGCGCGCCGCCGCCTCTGATTGGCGG